>JAESVK010082571.1:6419-16729 GCA_017140935.1 Hamamelis virginiana
AATATGTACACTGAACATGATCTACAAAGAATGTTCCTATGTTAGTTCTGTCAAAGGAATATTCTAGTGTTATGTCCATTTATTTGGTAGTCCTTAGACCTGAGACACCATAGTTGTCTTATGCATAGGTTGCTAGAGTTTGATAGTATCTTGTACAGCCTTATCCATAAGGTTGTAATCGGTGCTTATTGGCTCTAATGAGTTATGCATGAAGATGGATTAGTGTGCAATAAGGAATCATCACTCTCAGTTATATGAGAGAGAATGTCAGGATTAGTTCACAAAGATAATTCTCAAAGGGAACCTCTGGCCAGAGTGATAGGTAAACAGTGAAAAGAGTTTCACTGCAATTGCCTTATTGAGATTATATTTTGTGGAACAGATATCAAGTTGTTAAGATAGGGTTTGACTAAAACCATATCTATTATCTTAACTGTGACATTAGGGGATGAAGGATTAAATAACATGAAGGGTTCACATAGTTCTGTTATTCACCTAAACCTAGGGCACGTCATGATTTGTTGCTAGATGTCACTCATGACCAGTGAAAGCCTATTGATAAAGTGTTATCAATGAGGGCAAAATTGGAATCGTTCCAATTGAACCTTAAAATAGAAAGTTTCTATTTTTAGGAGACATAGAGATGTCCATGTCCACTGCTAGGTTAGGGTGAACCCAAAGGGTCACACACAATAAAGTGTAAGTGAGTTTCTTGAACTTGTGGGAGGGGAATTCTATCTTTGAAATATGTTTGATTTTAATTATTAAAGGTTAATTAATTAAAAGTCAAACATAACCAAAAATAGGATTACTTTATACAAGGATGTTTGGTCATGCTAGTACTAGTAACCAAACACTCCTTAAAGAGGAGATAGTTTATAAATATGAGGAGAGGCAACCCTAAAAATTAAGTCATCACTTTCTCTAGGGTTTTCTCTCTCTAGCCGAATTCTCTCTCCTCTCCCTCTCCAAGCTAGTTTGTTCACAAGGTGTTGTGCAGAACTAGAGGGTTCTAGGAGTCTTGCACTTGTGTGGATACACTTTGGAGGTTTCATCGTTTTTGAAACTAGAAGGAAAGCTGCTTCGCAAAGATTACAAGTAAGCATGTTTTTATTTTTAATTATATGTTCTTGTATGTTTTAATACATGACCCCATGCTCGAAACGATTCTTGAAGGTTTGTGAATATGGATTGTTTTTATAAAAGAAAAAGTTTTGTTTTTCCTCTTCCACTGCGCATCCATATGTTTTTCATCACAAATCCTATCATGGACATGACATTTCATTTTATTATATGTACTTCTTTGTATCTCGAATGGAAATATGAATGAGCAGGTCAGGTTGTACCTCCATCTTGACACATGTCGACCTATCCGGAAGGGTCGGTACTGATGTTAGGTTAGGGTGTTACAGTAACCTTATACTGTTAATGATAATATATCTATTTTACATTCTGCTTTGAGAACCATGTGACCTCTAAACACCTTTTGAACAATATGATTTATAAATGCTTGTGAACTCTACTGTTTACTGCTCTGTCAAATAGATACATGAAATATACATGTTTATGAATTATGTAGATTGTGTAGCATGCTTTGAACTATATCAAATGAGTTTTACGTGGAAATGCTTTACGTTTGACAAACCTTTATAAATGTGGGAATTGGATATTTTTTGTCATTAGGTTTATGAACTAAGTGAATGGGCATATAACTTAACTGTTTTGCGAAATGATATTTATGTTGTTGATATTTGAGTATACCCCATCTTCTAAATGGTTTTATGAGTAAAGAAAGCTGTTACATTTATACTTGTGCCATTCCTCACTTTTTTGGAAAAGACAATGGTTTTAAGGATATATTTTATATGACGGTTGAGCTGAGGCTCTAGATTACTGGATATTTGGATACCATGCGTGACAGAGGTTTAGGTGTGAGCTTGCTCTCTAATCTCCTTACGATGGACTTTAGTTACTATGCTATTACCACGCGAGGATGCAGGTGTTTGGTGTGAATGTCTCCCAGTCTTTTTCCGGTAGACATTACATGATGATAGTTATAATAGGCGTGGATGTGACTATGATCTCCGACCTCTGGATTTGGTAGTAGCCCGATTGAGTTAAAGGTTTGTTAGCCTGAATCAACAGCCCTATAATATGATTCGATCCAAGATTGGATATGCTAGGGACCCGTTGAGGCGACGCATATGCTAATCTGGCTAAAGTCCATACCGATGGCAATACTAGAGCCTTTGTGCGACGAGGTATCACCATGCTATGGATGAGGGCGTTATTCTGGCTATTATCCACATGTGACGAGGCATTCCACCTGCGAGGCATGCGCTTTGTTATTGTTACTGGTATTGAAGGATCTAGTTTTTCATTGAAAGCCCATACATCTTTTAAACATTGATTTCAAGTTAAATTATAAAACCGTTAAACTTTGAAACTATGAGCTTTCTATAAATATTCCATATATCACTTTGTTATTATTAATTTGTAGAAGTTATATTATTTCTACAGAGCAATTCGAAGGTCACTATTGCTTTTCATGCGGCAGATTGCAGATTGACATTGGGTTTGCATGCTTAGCTCTGCTCAATCCTTTGCTAAAGGTTTTTTGTCAGTTTTAAGGTTGTTTTTGCATTTGTACTTGTATTCTTATATTATATGTATGGTATGTACGGGAATATTCAGATTAAGTATTGTTAGTTGTTTGGTCTACTTGCTGGGTTGTTGGCAATATCATTTGATTTTCTTAAATATATTTATATATAGCGATTGGTACATAATGTATGGACACGACATTTCATTTTGTTATATGTAATTCTTGTATCTCATGAGGAAATATGAATGAACATGACAGGTTGTACCTCCAACTTGAAACGTGTCGACCTATCCGGAAGGATTGGTACGGATGTTAAGTTGGGGCATTACAACATTTGCCATAAAATATATATGTGTGTATGTAATAATTTTAATATATTTTAATATGCAGTTCCACTTATTAGTTCTCGGTTAGGTTCCAATTTAGTTCGGATTTTGATTTGGCTTAGTTCAAAAAAGCATTTGACCAAAAACTTAACCGAATTTGTTGGTTCTCCAAAATTAGGACTAATATGGACCAAATTTGAATTTGGTCTAATTCCAAATGGAATCAAATTGAATGGATTGATTTATGAATTTATCCAACCCAAGTTGCACCCCTTGATGTAGGTTGCGTGGAACTAAAGCCATCTGAAGAGATGATCTGGATTGTGGAAATTTTTGACATCTACACAAATAATTAAATATAGTATATTTTATACTTTATTTATTATTTTCAATAAAAATCAAACAAAATTTTACTAATATTTTTAATATAATTTTTATTTTAAGTTCCAATATGAAATTTTTATAACATATATTAAGTTTATATTCATTAATTTAAATAATTTAAATAACATAATTCTAATTTTTAACAATTTTAAATATCTTATCTTAATTGTATAACTTAAACTATATTCTAATTTTTTGATTTGACGAACCCATCAAGGACAACTCATTTGGTAAGGGCGAACCTGTAATTGTGTGATTAGATTCAAGAGTTGTGAGTTTGATTTTCCTTGAGTTATTTAAGGTGGAGAAGCCATGAGGAATTTATTAAACATGAAAACTTCCAATCCTGGCATAGAAGACCTGCCTTGGACCGGTCTTTGAGCAGACCGAGATGGGGATTAATCAACCGAAAAGAGAATTAGTCAAGATGCGTGTAAGCTGATCCAAACACCATCCTGACCGTTGAAAAAAAAAATTATAATATCTAGAATTCATAAAGACAAGCGAGAAGGGGATTAATCGATCGAAAAAAGAATTAATCAAAATACGTGTAAGCGGATCCAAACACCACCCTGATCTTTGAAAAAAAAAAAAAAAAAAAAGTCTACCCAAAGTCTTTTTTTCGTTTCAATGGAGTCTACAAAAAATCCTTATTTTATTTTGCTTTATTTTTATTAGGTAATATCAAATACAACTATCATCGTGGGTCCTGATGGAAAAGTAAAGTGGGAATGGGTGTAAAAGGCAAAATCTCTACTAATAATAATAATAATAAAATTGCTGCTAATATTAGTTAGGTTGTTCGAATACAATCTCTGTGCTCTGTGAGAAGTGTACGGCGTGCGTGAAACCCTATTAGAATTCTCTTCTCTCCTCTCTTCTTCTTGTAGAAGGTGAATTATTTTCTTTTCATTGTCTTTTTTATTTTCTCTTTAACTCAAATATGAACTTAACTTCTTCTGTCTGTATATATATATATATATATATCTAATGTATATTCATATATAACTGTGCGTGTTTGGCTCATTCTCGTCAAGATTTCGCTGTTGTTTACCTTTTTCTATTCTGGGTTTGGTTCGATGTTTCATTTGCGCATGCTCTGTCGGTTTGTTTGTTTCGATGGAAAATAGATTCTGAGAAATTTTTATTACGTCGCTTGGAAAAAAATTCTGTTTACAAATGAAATTAAATTTTTTTTCTCTGATCATTAATTACTGTTCTTTGACGGATAAGTTCATATGTGGTTGCGTTCGAGGTATTATAATGGGATCCACTCTTTTGCCCCTTCTGTCTGTTAAAAGAGGTTATGCGTGTTTTGGTTTGGGTTTGCTTCGATTGAATTGGGGAATTGAGGTTTGGGTTCTACTGCTGTTGCAATCGCTTGAAGTTTTTATTATTACTATTTATAGGCTTATAGCCAGCACAAAATACTTGTATTGGGGAGTTGAGGGTTGGGTTATACTTCTGTTTATTAATTGTTATCTTTTTTGCTTTTCATTCTTTGGTTGCGTTCAATATGAATTTACTGGTATTGGTTGATTTGGTGAGGATTTGCTCGCGGTCTAAAAATGGGTTTGACTCCTTGGCCTATTTAAAAAATAAAAATAAAAATTTGAAGGAGCAGTGTGTATTTTGACTTTGGTTTTGCTACGATTGTGTTGAGAAATTGTGGTTTGGATTTTGGTTCCATTGTAAGGTCATCAATGTTTTTTCAGTCATAGAAAATGTTTCTACTGGTTTTTTAGTTTTCATATAATTCTCCATTTGGTTGCCAAGAAAACTGACGAACAGAAAAAGTATATTATATTAAAATATTTAATTTTATGCTGTATTTTGGTTTTGAAAAGTGAAAAACTGGAGGATGTTTTCTTAGATGCCAAATATGTAATAAAAAATCTAAAATTTTGAAAGTTAATTGCATTTCTTTACCTACCTTTTCTCAGCAACCAAGTTGAACATAGTGTCATTTACTCAATATAATTTTTTTTGTTTTTTGTTTTTTTACCATTTTCTGTGTCCCGTTTGAATTTAATATCCTAAGTTGATTAATTTGGTCGACATTATGCCAAAGTCTTAGACATGGCTGAACTCATTTGCTTTTCATTTCACTTTAAGATTTGTAAATTAGATATACCAAATATTGCATTTTATTTCAGGCATTTTAGTAAACCCTTGAACATGGAATCTTTGAGTAAAAGGCTACTGTCCTCTTTTGGGTGGTGTTTTTCAATATAATTTTGATATCCAATATGGCTGTTTGAAGCTGATTTGTATGAATAATCTTTTCTTTTACTCGATAAATGAAGAGAAGATTCGATTATATGCATTGGTAGGTGTAGGGGTGGGAAACTTCACATTTTCTGATTATTGGACACATTTAGGGTAGTTTATATTGATTTTAAATTAGGTCTGAAATGGTATTGATAAATATTTAGGGTTATTTAGTTTAGCTTTTTGAATGTGGGAGAGTGCCATGAAATGGTATTAATAAATATTCTTGTATTTGTTATTTCACTGAAACTTCACATCTATACCATTGTTTTCGTTCTAGTTATTACCTTATCAGTCCACCAATATAAGGGTTTTCTTTAATATGAAGGGGATGATGCAGTGGCTTTCTCTAATATGATTTTTTGTGGGTTTGTCTCTCTAGCATGATTTTATGCTCTTTGTGGTAGTATTCTAATTATTTGGAGGCGAAAAATTTGTAAATGTGAATAAAATTTCTGTGTCATAGTTTTTCTAGTGCACTTGATCTATGAGATTGATACTAATGATGTTTCTTTTTTTCTACCTTCTTTGCTGTTGTGAGGTCAGCTTTATTTTTTATGCTACAACAGAATTGTGATGGTCTTAAAACATAAGGGCCAAAAGTTTGGATTAAATTAACCAGGTGAATTTGTTTGATTTACATGTAGATCTGAAGTGATTAGTACTATTTTAATGGGAGCTACACTGAGCCTAAATAGTTCCAGGACCAGAACGAGTGAGCACTATGAGGTTTCACAGAGTGAAACCTGCAAGAGGCAAAGGTTATCATCAAACTATTGTGAGGAAAACCAAAGATTGATCCCCAGCCTTCCTGATGAGATATCACTTCAGATTCTGGCCAGACTTCCTAGAATTTGCTACTTGAATGTGAAGTCAGTTTCTCAAACTTGGAAAGCTGCGATTATGAGTGCTGAGCTCTTCAGTTTGAGAAAAGAACTTGGAACAACAGAAGAATGGCTCTACATATTGGCAAAGGTTAATGATGATAATCTTTTATGGTATGCTTTGGACCCTTTGTCCCAGAAATGGCAAAGGTTGCCACCAATGCCTAATGCTTCTTTTGAAGATGGATATAGGAAGGGTCGGTTGTGGAATATGGTGGGCTCAAGCATCAAAATTGCAGACATTATAAGAGGCTGGCTTGGGAGGAAGGATGTATTGGATCGAATGTCATTTTGTGGTTGTGCTATTGGGGCTGTTGATGGCTGCCTCTATGTGCTGGGGGGATTCTCTAGAGCCTCAGCCATGAGATGTGTCTGGCGGTATGATCCAGTTCTAAATGCATGGAGTGAAGTGAGTCCAATGTCAATTGGTAGAGCCTATTGTAAGACAGGCATCTTAAACAACAAGCTTTATGTTGTTGGTGGGGTTAGCAGGGGCCGTGGTGGATTAACACCCCTGCAATCTGCAGAAGTATTTGATCCATGTACAGGCATTTGGTCCCAAATACCAAGCATGCCGTTTTCAAAAGCTCAGGTGCTACCCACTGCATTTCTTGCTGATTTGCTCAAGCCAATCGCAACCGGAATGACATCATATAGGGGAAGGTTATTTGTGCCTCAGAGTTTGTATTGCTGGCCTTTTTTTGTCGATGTTGGAGGAGAGGTTTATGATCCTGAGACAAATTCATGGGTTGAAATGCCAATTGGCATGGGTGAGGGTTGGCCTGCAAGGCAGGCAGGAACAAAATTGAGTGTCACAGTCAATGGTGAGTTATATGCCCTGGATCCTTCTAGTTCTCTAGATAGTGCTAATATCAAAGTATATGATTACCAAGAGGATATTTGGAAAGTCATTGCAGGAGAGGTTCCCATTCATGACTTCACTGATTCAGAGTCTCCATATTTACTTGCTGGTTTTCTAGGGAAGCTTCATGTTATAACTAAAGATGCCAATCACAGCATAATAGTCATGCAGGCTGATATTCAAAACCATTTAGGTTCCTTCCAATCAACTTCATCTCCTTTTGATGATGACTCCACAGATCATACCGAATCACTGGCAGTGGCAGAATCAGAAACAGATGTTTGGAAGGCCATTGCTACTATGAGTATTGGGTCTGCTGAACTGGTCAGCTGTCAGATCCTTGGTATTTAGTGTAATACATATGGGGCTAGAAGTTTGAAGTCCTCTTATGAATGATTGCAGTGTTGAAAATCTTTACTTTAAAGTTGGTTCATATGATTGCTGTCGAGATTCTGTATTTTCATGAGTAGAAGCTATGGCGCCTCTTCTTCGTATATATTGGCGCATTACTCGGATTGACAGCTTAGTTTCTAATCGGTATGGACTTGTAATTAGGTAGGGTGGTCAATCTTTGCATGTTGGTAATTTTTTTTTTTTTTTTGGGTGGAACAGGCACCGTGATTGTGAATTTTTCTTTTCTTTGCACATCAACCCCTGAAAGCAGTAATAGAAATATCTTTACCTTATAATCATGCATATTAATGTTTCCAAGGAGTTCTAGTGAAATTATTTCAACCTAATACTATTTTTTAGTATCAGGTAAAGGTATTTTTATAGTTTTATCGTTTCTGCAATTCTGTTCTTAGGATAAGAATATAATTAGTCGTGTTTTTCTAACTTATATTTTTAGGTATTTACTTCCGATACTAATTTACCTTGAAATGTTTATAAATATTTGTTCTTAAATAATATTTAGAAATTTATTAAAGTGTTTTTAAATTTTAAGATTTTTTTATTAATTTTTAATAAATTTTGAAAAAATTTAAACAATTTTTGACGTATTTTTTATGTTAAAAATACCTTTTTCATAATTTATTAACAAATTAAAATTATTTTTAAAATAAAAAGGGCAATTTCCATGAGTAATCCTAAGTTTCCAAAATATTACGGCTATGAATCCGATCCAAAACATATTACGAAAAAATTGAAGAGTCCCAAATAATCAACACAATCTTCAATTTTGTGTATAATCCTCAATCTCCAAAATATAAAGAATCATCATAACTACAAATAATCATCAATCCCCTATATTACTAAGAATTTTTAATTTTGTTAAGAATCTCTAATCCCCAATAATAAAACATCATAATGAATGCAAATCAAATCAGTTTGCGCTTTCCAAGAACACCAAATCAATCAAATCCGGTATACTCTAATTAAGAAAACTTATTTAACAACTTAATTAAATTAAGCTCCTAAATGTTTTAGTTAAACTTACTAAACTTAATTATGTAATCTAATGATACTTAAGAAAATTATTATAATATTGATTGATCAAATATAATGTGATTGATTGGAATGCATGATGTGACAACTTAGAGTTGATAATACAAAATCCCCAATCCCTAATTTATCTAATAATCACCAATATTGTTAAGAATCCACAATCCACTTTATGTCACGTCAACATTTAATGCTAGTCATTCAATGTCTCCCGAATTTTTGTACAGGATTCCCAATTTTATGTATAATCCCCAAAAATAAACAGAATCCCTAATCGTCAATTTATCTAATAATCACCAATATTGTTAAGAATCTCCAATCCATTTTATGTCACGTCAGCATTTAATGCGGTTCATTTAATGTCCCCCCGAATTTTTTTGTACAGAATCCTCAATTTTATGTATAATCCCCAAAAATAAAGAGAATCTCTAATCCCCAATTTATCTAATAATCACCAATATTGTTAAGAATCTCGAATCCACTTTATGTCACATCGACATCATGCATGTCATTCATTCAGTTTGCGCTTTCCAAGAACATCAAATCAATCAAATCTTATCTACTCTATTGAGTATTCTTAGTAATATTGGAGATTGGTGATTATTTGTAATTCTAGTGATCTTTTGTAATATTGGGGATTGAGGATTATACACAAAATTGGGGATTGTGTTGATTATTGGTGACTCTTCAATTTTTTTTAATTCTTCATCTGTACAAAATTTTTGACCATTTCAATGGTCAAATTCTAATTACCCATATGAGTGGAGGGTATTTATGTCCTAAAAAAATATTTGCGTAATTAGTTTTGGATCGGGTTCATAGGCTTAATATTTTGGAAACTTATGATTATCCATGGAAATTGCCCTTTTTATATATTTTATGATTTTTTTTAATAGTTTTTAAAAAGAAACCTAAAAAAACAATATATATATATATATATATATATATATATATATATATAATTTTTAAACTTTTTAAAAATACTTTTTAAAATTTTTAAAAGTTTTTATAAAATTTAAAATATTTATAATTTTTAAATAGTTTATTGTAATCATTAGAATATTTTTTACGGCATTTAACGTCAATAATCATAAGTTTTCAAAATATTACAAGAATGAACCCGATCCAAAGATAATTACGTTAATATTTTTTTTTGGACCAAAATACCCTTATGTAGACAGAATAATAACCATTTTACCAAGTAAACGGTCAAAAGTAAAAAAAAAAAAAAAAAAAAAAAAAACATTCAAAATTTTTGTTAACAATCCCCAATATTGCACTGAATCCCCAATTTAATATATAATCCCTAATCCGCAGAAATGAACAGAATCCCTAAGTTAACAAAGGATCCCCAATCCCCAAATTAACACAGAATCCCCAATTTTACTAAGAATCCCCAATCCACAACTCCAAACCCATCATTACTGGGGGACATGAAATGACAGGCATTAAATATTGATTTGACGTGTTGGGGATTGGAGATTATGTGTAAACTTGGGGATTCTATGTAAAATTGGGGATTGAGGATTATGTGC
>JAESVK010082572.1:6418-16855 GCA_017140935.1 Hamamelis virginiana
AATATGTACACTGAACATGATCTACAAAGAATGTTCCTATGTTAGTTCTGTCAAAGGAATATTCTAGTGTTATGTCCATTTATTTGGTAGTCCTTAGACCTGAGACACCATAGTTGTCTTATGCATAGGTTGCTAGAGTTTGATAGTATCTTGTACAGCCTTATCCATAAGGTTGTAATCGGTGCTTATTGGCTCTAATGAGTTATGCATGAAGATGGATTAGTGTGCAATAAGGAATCATCACTCTCAGTTATATGAGAGAGAATGTCAGGATTAGTTCACAAAGATAATTCTCAAAGGGAACCTCTGGCCAGAGTGATAGGTAAACAGTGAAAAGAGTTTCACTGCAATTACCTTATTGAGATTATATTTTGTGGAACAGATATCAAGTTGTTAAGATAGGGTTTGACTAAAACCATATCTATTATCTTAACTGTGACATTAGGGGATGAAGGATTAAATAACATGAAGGGTTCACATAGTTCTGTTATTCACCTAAACCTAGGGCACGTCATGATTTGTTGCTAGATGTCACTCATGACCAGTGAAAGCCTATTGATAAAGTGTTATCAATGAGGGCAAAATTGGAATCGTTCCAATTGAACCTTAAAATAGAAAGTTTCTATTTTTAGGAGACATAGAGATGTCCATGTCCACTGCTAGGTTAGGGTGAACCCAAAGGGTCACACACAATAAAGTGTAAGTGAGTTTCTTGAACTTGTGGGAGGGGAATTCTATCTTTGAAATATGTTTGATTTTAATTATTAAAGGTTAATTAATTAAAAGTCAAACATAACCAAAAATAGGATTACTTTATACAAGGATGTTTGGTCATGCTAGTACTAGTAACCAAACACTCCTTAAAGAGGAGATAGTTTATAAATATGAGGAGAGGCAACCCTAAAAATTAAGTCATCACTTTCTCTAGGATTTTCTCTCTCTAGCCGAATTCTCTCTCCTCTCCCTCTCCAAGCTAGTTTGTTCACAAGGTGTTGTGCAGAACTAGAGGGTTCTAGGAGTCTTGCACTTGTGTGGATACACTTTGGAGGTTTCATCGTTTTTGAAACTAGAAGGAAAGCTGCTTCGCAAAGATTACAAGTAAGCATGTTTTTATTTTTAATTATATGTTCTTGTATGTTTTAATACATGACCCCATGCTCGAAACGATTCTTGAAGGTTTGTGAATATGGATTGTTTTTATAAAAGAAAAAGTTTTGTTTTTCCTCTTCCACTGCGCATCCATATGTTTTTCATCACAAATCCTATCATGGACATGACATTTCATTTTATTATATGTACTTCTTTGTATCTCGAATGGAAATATGAATGAGCAGGTCAGGTTGTACCACCATCTTGACACATGTCGACCTATCCGGAAGGGTCGGTACTGATGTTAGGTTAGGGTGTTACAGTAACCTTATACTGTTAATGATAATATATCTATTTTACATTCTGCTTTGAGAACCATGTGACCTCTAAACACCTTTTGAACAATATGATTTATAAATGCTTGTGAACTCTACTGTTTACTGCTCTGTCAAATAGATACATGAAATATACATGTTTATGAATTATGTAGATTGTGTAGCATGCTTTGAACTATATCAAATGAGTTTTACGTGGAAATGCTTTACATTTGACAAACCTTTATAAATGTGGGAATTGGATATTTTTTGTCATTAGGTTTATGAACTAAGTGAATGGGCATATAACTTAACTGTTTTGCGAAATGATATTTATGTTGTTGATATTTGAGTATACCCCATCTTCTAAATGGTTTTATGAGTAAAGAAAGCTGTTACATTTATGCTTATGCCATTCCTCACTTTTTTGGAAAAGACAATGGTTTTAAGGATATATTTTATATGACGGTTGAGCTGAGGCTCTAGATTACTGGATATTTGGATACCATGCGTGACAGAGGTTTAGGTGTGAGCTTGCTCTCTAATCTCCTTACGATGGACTTTAGTTACTATGCTATTACCACGCGAGGATGCAGGTGTTTGGTGTGAATGTCTCCCAGTCTTTTTCCGGTAGACATTACATGATGATAGTTATGATAGGCGCGGATGTGACTATGATCTCCGACCTCTGGATTTGGTAGTAGCCCGATTGAGCTAAAGGTTTGTTAGCCTGAATCAACAGCCCTATAATATGATTCGATCCAAGATTGGATATGCTAGGGACCCGTTGAGGCGACGCATATGCTAATCTGGCTGAAGTCCATACCGATGGCAATACTAGAGCCTTTGTGCGACGAGGTATCACCATGCTATGGATGAGGACGTTATTCTGGCTATTATCCACATGTGACGAGCCATTCCACATGCGAGGCATGCGCTTTGTTATTGTTACTGGTATTGAAGGATCTAGTCTTTCATTGAAAGCCCATACATCTTTTAAACATTGATTTCAAGTTAAATTATAAAACCGTTAAACTTTGAAACTATGAGCTTTCTATAAATATTCCATATATCACTTTGTTATTATTAATTTGTAGAAGTTATATTATTTCTACAGAGCAATTCGAAGGTCACTATTGCTTTTCATGCGGCAGATTGCAGATTGACATTGGGTTTGCATGCTTAGCTCTGCTCAATCCTTTGCTAAAGGTTTTTTGTCAGTTTTAAGGTTGTTTTTGCATTTGTACTTGTATTCTTATATTATATGTATGGTATGTACGGGAATATTCAGATTAAGTATTGTTAGTTGTTTGGTCTACTTGCTGGGTTGTTGGCAATATCATTTGATTTTCTTAAATATATTTATATATAGCGATTGGTACATAATGTATGGACACGACATTTCATTTTGTTATATGTAATTCTTGTATCTCATGAGGAAATATGAATGAACATGACAGGTTGTACCTCCAACTTGAAACGTGTCGACCTATCCGGAAGGATTAGTACGGATGTTAAGTTGGGGCATTACAACATTTGCCATAAAATATATATGTGTGTATGTAATAATTTTAATATATTTTAATATGCAGTTCCACTTATTAGTTCTCGGTTAGGTTCCAATTTAGTTCGGATTTTGATTTGGCTTAGTTCAAAAAAGCATTTGACCAAAAACTTAACCGAATTTGTTGGTTCTCCAAAATTAGGACTAATATGGACCAAATTTGAATTTGGTCTAATTCCAAATGGAATCAAATTGAATGGATTGATTTATGAATTTATCCAACCCAAGTTGCACCCCTTGATGTAGGTTGCGTGGAACTAAAGCCATCTGAAGAGATGATCTGGATTGTGGAAATTTTTGACATCTACACAAATAATTAAATATAGTATATTTTATACTTTATTTATTATTTTCAATAAAAATCAAACAAAATTTTACTAATATTTTTAATATAATTTTTATTTTAAGTTCCAATATGAAATTTTTATAACATATATTAAGTTTATATTCATTAATTTAAATAATTTAAATAACATAATTCTAATTTTTAACAATTTTAAATATCTTATCTTAATTGTATAACTTAAACTATATTCTAATTTTTTGATTTGACGAACCCATCAAGGACAACTCATTTGGTAAGGGCGAACCTGTAATTGTGTGATTAGATTCAAGAGTTGTGAGTTTGATTTTCCTTGAGTTATTTAAGGTGGAGAAGCCATGAGGAATTTATTAAACATGAAAACTTCCAATCCTGGCATAGAAGACCTGCCTTGGACCGGTCTTTGAGCAGACCGAGATGGGGATTAATCAACCGAAAAGAGAATTAGTCAAAATGCGTGTAAGCTGATCCAAACACCATCCTGACCGTTGAAAAAAAAAATTATAATATCTAGAATTCATAAAGACAAGCGAGAAGGGGATTAATCGATCGAAAAAAGAATTAATCAAAATACGTGTAAGCGGATCCAAACACCACCCTGATCTTTGAAAAAAAAAAAAAAAAAATTTTAATATATAGAATTCATAAAGACAAGCAAACAAGCGGTAGGACATCGTCAGGCTTACCAGTGGCTTCTTTCGTAACTCTTCTATTTCTACTACCCTACTGTTAAAAAAAGGTCACAAACCACAAGTCTACCCAAAGTCTTTTTTTCGTTTCAATGGAGTCTACAAAAAATCCTTATTTTATTTTGCTTTATTTTTATTAGGTAATATCAAATACAACTATCATCGTGGGTCCTGATGGAAAAGTAAAGTGGGAATGGGTGTAAAAGGCAAAATCTCTACTAATAATAATAATAATAAAATTGCTGCTAATATTAGTTAGGTTGTTCGAATACAATGTCTGTGCTCTGTGAGAAGTGTACGGCGTGCGTGAAACCCTATTAGAATTCTCTTCTCTCCTCTCTTCTTCTTGTAGAAGGTGAATTATTTTCTTTTCATTGTCTTTTTTATTTTCTCTTTAACTCAAATATGAACTTAACTTCTTCTGTCTGTATATATATATATATATATATATCTAATGTATATTCATATATAACTGTGCGTGTTTGGCTCATTCTCGTCAAGATTTCGCTGTTGTTTACCTTTTTCTATTCTGGGTTTGGTTCGATGTTTCATTTGCGCATGCTCTGTCGGTTTGTTTGTTTCGATGGAAAATAGATTCTGAGAAATTTTTATTACGTCGCTTGGAAAAAAATTCTGTTTACAAATGAAATTAAATTTTTTTTCTCTGATCATTAATTACTGTTCTTTGACGGATAAGTTCATATGTGGTTGCGTTCGAGGTATTATAATGGGATCCACTCTTTTGCCCCTTCTGTCTGTTAAAAGAGGTTATGCGTGTTTTGGTTTGGGTTTGCTTCGATTGAATTGGGGAATTGAGGTTTGGGTTCTACTGCTGTTGCAATCGCTTGAAGTTTTTATTATTACTATTTATAGGCTTATAGCCAGCACAAAATACTTGTATTGGGGAGTTGAGGGTTGGGTTATACTTCTGTTTATTAATTGTTATCTTTTTTGCTTTTCATTCTTTGGTTGCGTTCAATATGAATTTACTGGTATTGGTTGATTTGGTGAGGATTTGCTCGCGGTCTAAAAATGGGTTTGACTCCTTGGCCTATTTAAAAAATAAAAATAAAAATTTGAAGGAGCAGTGTGTATTTTGACTTTGGTTTTGCTACGATTGTGTTGAGAAATTGTGGTTTGGATTTTGGTTCCATTGTAAGGTCATCAATGTTTTTTCAGTCATAGAAAATGTTTCTACTGGTTTTTTAGTTTTCATATAATTCTCCATTTGGTTGCCAAGAAAACTGACGAACAGAAAAAGTATATTATATTAAAATATTTAATTTTATGCTGTATTTTGGTTTTGAAAAGTGAAAAACTGGAGGATGTTTTCTTAGATGCCAAATATGTAATAAAAAATCTAAAATTTTGAAAGTTAATTGCATTTCTTTACCTACCTTTTCTCAGCAACCAAGTTGAACATAGTGTCATTTACTCAATATAATTTTTTTTGTTTTTTGTTTTTTTACCATTTTCTGTGTCCCGTTTGAATTTAATATCCTAAGTTGATAAATTTGGTCGACATTATGCCAAAGTCTTAGACATGGCTGAACTCATTTGCTTTTCATTTCACTTTAAGATTTGTAAATTAGATATACCAAATATTGCATTTTATTTCAGGCATTTTAGTAAACCCTTGAACATGGAATCTTTGAGTAAAAGGCTACTGTCCTCTTTTGGGTGGTGTTTTTCAATATAATTTTGATATCCAATATGGCTGTTTGAAGCTGATTTGTATGAATAATCTTTTCTTTTACTCGATAAATGAAGAGAAGATTCGATTATATGCATTGGTAGGTGTAGGGGTGGGAAACTTCACATTTTCTGATTATTGGACACATTTAGGGTAGTTTATATTGATTTTAAATTAGGTCTGAAATGGTATTGATAAATATTTAGGGTTATTTAGTTTAGCTTTTTGAATGTGGGAGAGTGCCATGAAATGGTATTAATAAATATTCTTGTATTTGTTATTTCACTGAAACTTCACATCTATACCATTGTTTTCGTTCTAGTTATTACCTTATCAGTCCACCAATATAAGGGTTTTCTTTAATATGAAGGGGATGATGCAGTGGCTTTCTCTAATATGATTTTTTGTGGGTTTGTCTCTCTAGCATGATTTTATGCTCTTTGTGGTAGTATTCTAATTATTTGGAGGCGAAAAATTTGTAAATGTGAATAAAATTTCTGTGTCATAGTTTTTCTAGTGCACTTGATCTATGAGATTGATACTAATGATGTTTCTTTTTTTCTACCTTCTTTGCTGTTGTGAGGTCAGCTTTATTTTTTATGCTACAACAGAATTGTGATGGTCTTAAAACATAAGGGCCAAAAGTTTGGATTAAATTAACCAGGTGAATTTGTTTGATTTACATGTAGATCTGAAGTGATTAGTACTATTTTAATGGGAGCTACACTGAGCCTAAATAGTTCCAGGACCAGAACGAGTGAGCACTATGAGGTTTCACAGAGTGAAACCTGCAAGAGGCAAAGGTTATCATCAAACTATTGTGAGGAAAACCAAAGATTGATCCCCAGCCTTCCTGATGAGATATCACTTCAGATTCTGGCCAGACTTCCTAGAATTTGCTACTTGAATGTGAAGTCAGTTTCTCAAACTTGGAAAGCTGCGATTATGAGTGCTGAGCTCTTCAGTTTGAGAAAAGAACTTGGAACAACAGAAGAATGGCTCTACATATTGGCAAAGGTTAATGATGATAATCTTTTATGGTATGCTTTGGACCCTTTGTCCCAGAAATGGCAAAGGTTGCCACCAATGCCTAATGCTTCTTTTGAAGATGGATATAGGAAGGGTCGGTTGTGGAATATGGTGGGCTCAAGCATCAAAATTGCAGACATTATAAGAGGCTGGCTTGGGAGGAAGGATGTATTGGATCGAATGTCATTTTGTGGTTGTGCTATTGGGGCTGTTGATGGCTGCCTCTATGTGCTGGGGGGATTCTCTAGAGCCTCAGCCATGAGATGTGTCTGGCGGTATGATCCAGTTCTAAATGCATGGAGTGAAGTGAGTCCAATGTCAATTGGTAGAGCCTATTGTAAGACAGGCATCTTGAACAACAAGCTTTATGTTGTTGGTGGGGTTAGCAGGGGCCGTGGTGGATTAACACCCCTGCAATCTGCAGAAGTATTTGATCCATGTACAGGCATTTGGTCCCAAATACCAAGCATGCCGTTTTCAAAAGCTCAGGTGCTACCCACTGCATTTCTTGCTGATTTGCTCAAGCCAATCGCAACCGGAATGACATCATATAGGGGAAGGTTATTTGTGCCTCAGAGTTTGTATTGCTGGCCTTTTTTTGTCGATGTTGGAGGAGAGGTTTATGATCCTGAGACAAATTCATGGGTTGAAATGCCAATTGGCATGGGTGAGGGTTGGCCTGCAAGGCAGGCAGGAACAAAATTGAGTGTCACAGTCAATGGTGAGTTATATGCCCTGGATCCTTCTAGTTCTCTAGATAGTGCTAATATCAAAGTATATGATTACCAAGAGGATATTTGGAAAGTCATTGCAGGAGAGGTTCCCATTCATGACTTCACTGATTCAGAGTCTCCATATTTACTTGCTGGTTTTCTAGGGAAGCTTCATGTTATAACTAAAGATGCCAATCACAGCATAATAGTCATGCAGGCTGATATTCAAAACCATTTAGGTTCCTTCCAATCAACTTCATCTCCTTTTGATGATGACTCCACAGATCATACCGAATCACTGGCAGTGGCAGAATCAGAAACAGATGTTTGGAAGGCCATTGCTACTATGAGTATTGGGTCTGCTGAACTGGTCAGCTGTCAGATCCTTGGTATTTAGTGTAATACATATGGGGCTAGAAGTTTGAAGTCCTCTTATGAATGATTGCAGTGTTGAAAATCTTTACTTTAAAGTTGGTTCATATGATTGCTGTCGAGATTCTGTATTTTCATGAGTAGAAGCTATGGCGCCTCTTCTTCGTATATATTGGCGCATTACTCGGATTGACAGCTTAGTTTCTAATCGGTATGGACTTGTAATTAGGTAGGGTGGTCAATCTTTGCATGTTGGTAATTTTTTTTTTTTTTTTGGGTGGAACAGGCACCGTGATTGTGAATTTTTCTTTTCTTTGCACATCAACCCCTGAAAGCAGTAATAGAAATATCTTTACCTTATAATCATGCATATTAATGTTTCCAAGGAGTTCTAGTGAAATTATTTCAACCTAATACTATTTTTTAGTATCAGGTAAAGGTATTTTTATAGTTTTATCGTTTCTGCAATTCTGTTCTTAGGATAAGAATATAATTAGTCGTGTTTTTCTAACTTATATTTTTAGGTATTTACTTCCGATACTAATTTACCTTGAAATGTTTATAAATATTTGTTCTTAAATAATATTTAGAAATTTATTAAAGTGTTTTTAAATTTTAAGATTTTTTTATTAATTTTTAATAAATTTTGAAAAAATTTAAACAATTTTTGACGTATTTTTTATGTTAAAAATACCTTTTTCATAATTTATTAACAAATTAAAATTATTTTTAAAATAAAAAGGGCAATTTCCATGAGTAATCCTAAGTTTCCAAAATATTACGGCTATGAATCCGATCCAAAACATATTACGAAAAAATTGAAGAGTCCCAAATAATCAACACAATCTTCAATTTTGTGTATAATCCTCAATCTCCAAAATATAAAGAATCATCATAACTACAAATAATCATCAATCCCCTATATTACTAAGAATTTTTAATTTTGTTAAGAATCTCTAATCCCCAATAATAAAACATCATAATGAATGCAAATCAAATCAGTTTGCGCTTTCCAAGAACACCAAATCAATCAAATCCGGTCTACTCTAATTAAGAAAACTTATTTAACAACTTAATTAAATTAAGCTCCTAAATGTTTTAGTTAAACTTACTAAACTTAATTATGTAATCTAATGATACTTAAGAAAATTATTATAATATTGATTGATCAAATATAATGCGATTGATTGGAATGCATGATGTGACAACTTAGAGTTGATAATACAAAATCCCCAATCCCTAATTTATCTAATAATCACCAATATTGTTAAGAATCCACAATCCACTTTATGTCACGTCAACATTTAATGCTAGTCATTCAATGTCTCCCGAATTTTTGTACAGGATTCCCAATTTTATGTATAATCCCCAAAAATAAACAGAATCCCTAATCGTCAATTTATCTAATAATCACCAATATTGTTAAGAATCTCCAATCCATTTTATGTCACGTCAGCATTTAATGCGGTTCATTTAATGTCCCCCCGAATTTTTTTGTACAGAATCCTCAATTTTATGTATAATCCCCAAAAATAAAGAGAATCTCTAATCCCCAATTTATCTAATAATCACCAATATTGTTAAGAATCTCGAATCCACTTTATGTCACATCGACATCATGCATGTCATTCATTCAGTTTGCGCTTTCCAAGAACATCAAATCAATCAAATCTTATCTACTCTATTGAGTATTCTTAGTAATATTGGAGATTGGTGATTATTTGTAATTCTAGTGATCTTTTGTAATATTGGGGATTGAGGATTATACACAAAATTGGGGATTGTGTTGATTATTGGTGACTCTTCGATTTTTTTTAATTCTTCATCTGTACAAAATTTTTGACCATTTCAATGGTCAAATTCTAATTACCCATATGAGTGGAGGGTATTTATGTCCTAAAAAAATATTTGCGTAATTAGTTTTGGATCGGGTTCATAGGCTTAATATTTTGGAAACTTATGATTATCCATGGAAATTGCCCTTTTTATATATTTTATGATTTTTTTTAATAGTTTTTAAAAAGAAACCTAAAAAAACAATATATATATATATATATATATATATATATATATATATAATTTTTAAACTTTTTAAAAATACTTTTTAAAATTTTTAAAAGTTTTTATAAAATTTAAAATATTTATAATTTTTAAATAGTTTATTGTAATCATTAGAATATTTTTTACGGCATTTAACGTCAATAATCATAAGTTTTCAAAATATTACAAGAATGAACCCGATCCAAAGATAATTACGTTAATATTTTTTTTTGGACCAAAATACCCTTATGTAGACAGAATAATAACCATTTTACCAAGTAAACGGTCAAAAGTAAAAAAAAAAAAAAAAAAAAAAAAAACATTCAAAATTTTTGTTAACAATCCCCAATATTGCACTGAATCCCCAATTTAATATATAATCCCTAATCCGCAGAAATGAACAGAATCCCTAAGTTAACAAAGGATCCCCAATCCCCAAATTAACACAGAATCCCCAATTTTACTAAGAATCCCCAATCCACAACTCCAAACCCATCATTACTGGGGGACATGAAATGACAGGCATTAAATATTGATTTGACGTGTTGGGGATTGGAGATTATGTGTAAACTTGGGGATTCTATGTAAAATTGGGGATTGAGGATTATGTGC
>JAESVK010082574.1:0-27873 GCA_017140935.1 Hamamelis virginiana
TGCAATAAATAAAATAAAATAATAATAATTAAGAAAATTTACTATTGAAAATTTACCATTAGAAAATTTACTATTCAAAATTTTGGGGTCTCACACTCCTACTGTAATGAACCACATAGTCGAAAAGACTCTATCTTATCTAGGACTCTAGCTTCAAAAGTTTGAATTCAATTAAAACACCTTTTCATAAGAGATGGAATTTCATTCCATTTTGAATACTTTCAAAATCACTTTTTAGAATCCTTCTCGAAGTAGATTCCTAATAAAATAGAACTCTATTCCTATTGTAATTCTTACAACAAAGAAGAGTCCTAAGTGGGGTCAAGTGACCCCCCTAATCCTAGGGTTTCTAGCTAATCCTAGGTTAATCTAAACACCTAAAACACTAAATCATGCATGCTGGAATTTCTGGAAAATACATAAAAAATGCAAATAAAGAATGTAAACTATGCATGAAAAATGTCCTAAATGCAAACTAAGTTAGCTATGTGAACCTAGGCATGTTTCTAAGTTAGTTTGGATTCTAAAAAATGATTTTAATCCACTTTAAGGTCACTTTTAAACCTTGAATAGATTTAATTGCATCTTTAAAATGGGATTAAAACTCATGAAAATAAAGAAGAAAAGAGTTGTAAATGACCTAATATGCAACCTATTATGATATACCAAAATCATTATGCATCATGCTTAAAAACACAAATTTTAACATAAGGGAAGGGACTTACCTTAGCTCGCTCCCTCGACCACATTTTATATGATATTTCAAGCATTAAGCATGAAAATGAATGATATAAACAAACCTAAACATATTCCTATTAACTAATACTAATTTAGCATACTAAAAAACAAACAAACTAGACTTAAGTAAAAACCATAAATGCAGAAAATTTATATGCTAACCTATATGCAACTAACCTTTACTCCTAACCTTTGATTACCCAACTTAGGTACCCATCCCTAGCATGGTAATAGACATAGAATAATAATAATAATAATAATAATAATAATAATAATAATAAATATGCAAACTTATTAAAACAAACAAAATATTTAATTGAACTAACCTTTTTTGCTCCCTTCTCCCTGAAAGGTTCTGTGAAAACAACAGACATGGATGCGCAGCGGAAGATAGGTAAAACAAAACTTTTTCATTTTACAAAAACAATACATGTTCACAAAACCTCCAAGAATCGATTCAAGCATTAGGTACATGTATATTAAAAACACATATAATCAAGAATGAATATTTAAACAAAATAAGCAACCTTACTTGATTATGTTTTCGATGTAGCCTTCCTTCGTGTTTCAAACGGATGAAACCTCCAAAGCGTATCCACACGAGAGCAAGATTCCTAGAACCTCCTAGCCTTCCACAACCCTTGTGAGCAAGCTAGCATGGAGAGGGAGAGGAGAGAGGAATTTCGGCCAAGGGGTATACTTAACCCTAGAGTGTGTAAAACACTCATATAAATAGACTTTCTCCTCTTTTGGGGTGTTTGGTTACTAGTGCTAGCATGACCAAACATCCTTGAATAGAGTAATCCTATTCTTGGTTAAGATTGACTTTTAATTAATTAACCTTTAATAATTAAAATCAAACATAATTCAAATACAGGATTCCCCTCCCACAAGTTTAAGGAACTCACTTACTCTCTATTGTGTGTGACCCTTTGGGTTCACCCTAACCTAGCAGTGACAGGGACATCTCTATGTCTCCCAAAAATAGAAACTTTCTATTTTAAGGTTCAATTGGAACGATTCCAATTTTGCCCTCATTGATAACACTTTATCAATAGGCTTTCACTGGTCATGAGTGACATCTAGCAACATATCATGACATACCCTAGGTTTAGGTGAATAGCAGAACTATGTGAACCCTTCATGTTATTTAATCCTTCATCCCCTAATGTCACAGTTAAGATAATAGGTATGTTTTAGTCAAACCCTATCTTAACAACTTGATATCTGTCCCACAAAATATAATCTCAATAAGGTAATCGTAGTGAAACACTTTTCACTGTTTACCTATCACTCTGGCCAGAGGTTCCCTTTGAGAATTATCTTTGTGAACTTATCCTGACATTCTCTCTCATATAACTGAGAGTGATGATCCCTTATTGCACACTCATCCATCTTCATGCATAACTCATTAGAGCCAATAAGCACCGATTACAACCTTATGGATAAGGCTGTACAAGATACTATCAAACTCTAGCAACCTATGCATAAGACAGCTATGGTGTCTCAGGTCTAAGGACTACCAAATAAATGGACATAACATTAGAATATTCCTTTGACAGAACTACCATAGGAATACTCTTTGTAGATCATGTTCAGTGTACATATTCTCTAATATGCACCCACAGATTAACCTAAGTGTCACTACACTGATAGGAAAGACTACCTATCCTCCATATGAGTTGGTTTAAATCTGTGCTACTCTTCATACGGTTAATTAAATATCCACTTTAATAAACCTTTGAGTAGGAACTCTTTTAGAATAGATGTATATGAGAAATATCAGTCTCTCTATCTCAACACCTTGAGATGCATATTTCTCTTATCATTTATTCATGGATCTTATCATATATGTTAGAACATATTAGATAAGTTATACCTTCCATATATTGATAATATGAAACTTAATATACCCTTTAGGATTGGTTTTAGGGCATACTTCTAACACTCCCTTGCTCCTAGCTTATTCTCTAACCTTCAAAGACTTCAAAAAATGTGGCTAAGATTGCTATGGGGGGCTGGTGCAAAGCTCCAAGCCTCTACTCTCCAAAGCTCTCTAAATGCCTTAATGTGTGTTGTTAAAACTGATTTCAGGGCTCTCTATTTATAGAGGAACTTGAAATTGATCAATGGCTGAGTTTGAATCTCTTAGGAATGATCCAAGGGCCCTAAACCAGCCTTCCAAGGTCTTTTAATTCATCCCAAAGTCTCCAAGGCCGAGTTAGCCACTTGGAAGCACCTAGAAGAGTACTAAATGAAAAAAACACTGATTTTTAGCAATTATTGGGCAAAGGCTTGGGTGACCATCCACCCTGGGACAGCCAACCGTCCGGGGAGGGATGGTCATCGAGCCTTCAGCCCAAATTTGACCTATTTTGGGCCTCTCTCGCCCTGTCTCGGCTGTTTTCGGCTTTTCGGGCCCGTTTCAAGTCCAAATTCGACGATTCAAGCGCCAAAACAATCGTGATTCGATTCTCCATGTTTCTAAAAGAGTTTGAGGATGAAAAACCTTAACCAAAGTCAAGGGGTTGAGAGAAACCAAGCCGATTAGCTGTTTTGGGCTTATCGGGCCCTTTTAGGGTTTTGAAATCCACTGACCGATTGGTCGTAAAAACCATTTCTACTTCTCGAAACATGTTTTGGAAACATTTTGGAAAGCATTTTGAGTTTCATAAAGCTTTGATTTTGATAAAACAATCGAATCCCGATCATTCCTGGTTGAAACCCTAATTTGACCTTGAAAGGGCCTTTTGGGCCTTATCTGCCAAACATGAGCCAGAAGGCTCAACAGACCTTGCCACTGATCAACTTAGCTACCAAACACACCCTAATTACCCATGCCAAAGTCTCGGGACAATCCAAAACCGGCTCGAAGCTTTTTAAGCACTTTTGCGATTCAAAGGACAATACTGCCCCTTAAGTCACAAAAGGCTTAATCACCTATTAAGCTTGACCCAGAATGTAGTGAAACTTGACATGGATACCCATGGACTCCCTAAAAACCTAATGCAAAAAGAACCGACTCAATCTGATCTAAAAACCTACATGGGATAATGACCTCTAAATATCTACACAGAAGAGTACTATGAGTGACTTAGCGTTTCAACACCCCATTTCACCTCAACTCATAGACAACCATTCTTGAATTTACTAATGGTCAAAAATGGATGTCTACAGGGTCATCCCAATTTTCAATATTTGAAACGTTTATTTCCTTCCATTTGTTCGAATAAAGCTTCCTTTGATTTTCAATGTGAAATTTGTGAACTTGCGAAACATCAACGTACTTCATTCCCAAAATCCAAATACAAACCATCCATGCCGTTCACTATGATTCACAGTGATTTATGGGGTCCTCGTACCCTTAATCGTACCCACAAAAAATTGTTTGTTACTTTTATTGACGATCATACTCGAATTTGTTGGGTTTACCAGTTGAAAGACAAAACCGATGTTCGTTCCGTGTTTATCAATTTTCATTCAATGATTCAAACACAATTCCAAACACAAATTCAAATCCTGCGCACTGATAATGGCATAGAATATTTCAATGGTCTTTTGGGAGATCTTCTTCAAAAAAATGGGATAATTCATCAAAATTTATGCATCGACACTCCCCAACAAAATGGGGTTGCCGAATGAAAAAATAGACACATTCTCGAAGTTGTTCGTGCTTTGATGTTCACTACAAACATGCCAAAAATATTATGGGGTGATGCCATTTTGACAGCTACATATCTCATTAATAGAATACCCAGTCGAGTTCTTTCTTTTGCAACACCCCTCCAAAAATTCCAGGATTTTTTTTCTATCTCTCGTCTTAGCTCGAGTCTATCTCTTAAAGTATTCGGTTTGTCCTGCCTTTGTTCGTGTTCATCATTGAAGTAAATTGGATCCTAGAGCCCTTAAGTGTGTTTTCATTGGCTATTCTCTTACTCAAAAAGGCTACAAATGCTATAATCCATCCACCAAATGAATATTTGTTAGCCTTGATGTTACTTTCTTTGAAAACACTCCTTACTTCCAAAAGCCCTCTCTTCAGGGGGAGAATTTGAGTGAAGCGAGTGAAGCTCCTTTTTTGAACTTTGATCTCTCAGTTTTTGAATCAGCCCAAACACTGAGTATGTCCTAAAAGCTGTCACACCATCTCATTCAAATCTGCCATTAACAAAAGGAAACTTGAACTTAAGGGGAGATGTAGAAAACAAAATGACAATGAGATACTTGTTTATTCACAGAAGCCAAAATTAAGGTATAAGGAGAATCTCACACTTGAGGCACCAAGAGAGTTGGAACCGGTGATAGCTCCAAGTAACCATGAGTCCCCTTCAAATCCGGTGATAGCTCCAAGTGGTCATGAGCTCCCCTCTGATTCTGATAAATTTGAGCATACTGATATCAATTTACCTATTGCTCTCATGAAACAAACTCGGTCATGTACTCTCCATCCTATCTCAAAATTAATGTCTATAATGCTTTGTCTATAGGGTATCGTACTTTTACCTTTAACCTTGATAGCATAAAAATTCCAAAGAATATTCAGGAGGCCATGGAGATTCCTGAATGGAGAGAGGCGGTCATGGAAGAAATGCGGGCCTTGGAAAAAAATGGAACTTGGGATGTGATGGATTTACCGAGAAGGAAAAAATCAGTTGGGTGCAAATGGGTTTTTATTGTGAAATATAGAGCTGATGGGACAGTAGAATGTTACAAAGCCCGTCTTGTTGCAAAAGTGTTTACACAAACCTATGACATTTACTACACAGAGACGTTTTCACGTGTGGCAAAGTTGAATACAGTTCGGGTTCTCTTGTCTTTGGCAGCCAACTTGGATTGGTCCCTTCAACAACTTAACATTAAGAATACGTTTCTGAATGGCGAATTAGAATAAGAAGTTTTCATGACAGTACCACCGGGTTTTTGTAAGAAGGGTGAAGAAAATAGAGTATGTAAACTCAAGAAGTCTCTGTATGGCCTCAAACAGTCACCAAGAGCATGGTTCGATAGATTTACAAAGGTGATAAAGGGGCAAGGATATCGGCAGGGGCAGTTAGACCATACTATGTTCTTCCAGCAATCTGAAGATGGGAAGAAGACAATTCTGATTGTATATGTCGATGATATAATCCTAACCGGAGATAATATAGTGGAGGTGGAGAGATTGAAGAAAGTTTTAGCCACTGAGTTTGAAATAAGAGACCTGGGACAAATGCGTACTTATTGGGAATGGAGGTTGCTAGATTAAAGAAGGGTATTAGTGTCTCTCAGCAAAAGTATGTTCTTGATATTCTAACCGAAACTGGCATGTTGGGATGTAAACCAAGTGACACCCCTATCGAAGTAGGAAAAAGAACAGAAGATGTTGGAAACCCTGTTGAAAAAGAAAGATATCATAGACTTGTTGGCAAGCTAATCTACCTATCACATACCAGACCCAACATTGCATTCGCAGTTAGTGTGGTAAGCCAACACATGCATTCACCAAAGGAAACTCACCTAGAATCTGTGTACAAAATTCTCAGATATCTAAATGGATTATTCTTCAAAAAATGTGAAAGTAAGGAAGTAGAAGTCTTCGTAGATGCTGATTGGGCAAGTTCAACAGAAGATAAAAGGTCTACTACCGGATATTGCACCTTTGTATGGGGAAACTTGGAAACTTGGAGAAGCAAAAAACATAATGTAGTAGCCAGAAGCAGTATTGAAGCTGGGATGTGTTAAAGACTGTGGTTAAGGAAACTCTTGGAAGAACTACATGTCACAGTGAAAATTTCCCATCAAACTCTACTGTGATAACAAAGCTGCCATCAGCATCTCTTTCAATCCAGTTAAGCATGACCGAACCAAAATATGTAGAAGTGGACAGACATTTTATCAAGGAAAAAGTTGAAGAAGGAACCATCTGTATTACTTATGTTCCTATAAAAGAGCAAACAACAGACATCTTCACCAAAGGGCTATCTCGACAAAATCTCAATGATTTTATCTGCAAGTTGGATATGATCAACATTTACAATCCAACTTGAGGGGGGAGTGTGGAAATCTCGATTATTGTGGAGTGATTAGTGGTAGAAATTGATTAGGGATTCTCTGTCTCTTATTTAAGCAGATTTCCTGTCCTTATTTTTAGGAGATTTTATTTTTAGGAGATTTTTTCCTTCTTTGATGTCCTTATTGTATTATAAATAGATATCAATAGTTTGTACATAATTATTCAAGAAATACAGAAATGATTGTTCTGATTTTACATATTAATTATGTTGTCAATAATTTAATAAATTTGAAGGTATTGACATTATTATGTTGATACATATTTCCATATGTTGAAGAAAATTTTTCATTTTAAAATTTGAGTTAAAATATATATTAATGCCACTAGGGCTAGCCTAGTGGTGAGCGTGTAAGGGGGAAAGGGTTAGGATTAGGCTAGGTCAAAGGGTCTAATCCCCTTTAATGTAACCAATATATATATAAATATATACAGAAATTTTGAGAAATGGCCAACCGTGTGGCTAATTAGACACGGCCAGCAAATGTGACCTTTGGATCAAGTTTAACGGATGAGATTGAAAGTTAGTCATGCACGCTATCCAAAGACTATTTTATGACTTTTGTAGATGTGGAGCAGACTTTGCAAACTTTTTCTCTCTCTTGGCTCTCTTCCTTCTCATCCGTCCAAAATATACCCTCTCTCTTTCTCTCTCGTTGTTGGACTGTGGCACGTTGGACTGAAGCCTCACCGGGCTGAACCACATTTGCAAAAGTACTACGCTGGACTGAAGCCTCGCCGAACTGAGTTACGACAGATTGAACCACGCATAGTCCCCTTCCTTATCTTTTTTTTCCTCATCTCTGTCTATCTACAAGCACAGATCTGAGTTTCCAGTATTTCCTTTTTGCATCTCTCTCGCTTTCTCTCTCTACACGAATGGAGCATTAGGTGCAAGGAGCATCAGGTGGTCAACATCTCTCTCTGTCTCTCCACACACATAGAGCTCTCTTGCTATCTCTGTTTCTATCTCTCGCTTGATATGAAGAGTTGGCTTTGAAGCAACCACCTGACTTTACATCTCCATATCATATTAAATTGGGTTTTTGGTGAGTGTAATATTGGGGAAGGAGATGAAATTGTTTATCTGAAACCCATGGAGGACACTGGTGGGTGTGTAGTGCTAGGATTATGTTGTTGTTTGTTTGTTTGTTTGTTTTGTTTTTTTGTTTTTGTTTTTGGTTAACTAGGATTACGTTGTTGTACTGTAAATTAGATGAATGATTTTCAGCTCTCTATGTTGAAGGGCTGCCGAAATGGATAATCTGGTGTTTTTTTACCTGCAAGTAAATCCCCCTAGTCTTTTTTTTAAACAACTCCGGAACTCCCTTTTTCTTTTTCTTATTTTTTTCTTTTTCTGATAGAATAATAACTCTATTGATCAATAAGAAAACAAGTTTAAAAGTTGATAATCACCTGAGTAATGCCCAAATTCCTTTACAAGGTGAATTGTCAAATTACTGTGGCATAAAAAGTGCACTTCTTTAAAATCAATTAGTTTCTTTCTGTTTAATCACTTACTCTTTTCAGTGATTGGAATGGATAGATAAGGATTAAAATGCTAAGAGATGGTAAGGAATCGCGTAATTGTTGAATTTTGTAGGTGTCTAAAGGTTGTGCTTGCATAGTCATTCAATTCTTTATGACCTCTTTTAGGACTTGGCTTTTAAGATGAGGATTAGACCCGGTTGTATGGCCTCATCTAAAACTCATAATAATGCTCATTATGAGCTGGAATGGTATGTTTGGGATATTTACCTATCAATTAACTTAAACATAATATTTTTGTTAGCCCTAAAGTCTTTGACCTTATTTTGATGAAAACTAAACCATACATTTTATCTAACAAGTGGTTAAGTGTTGTGTCTCCATAGATTTAAAGTTATATCTTGTTGGAGCTCATCAACATTCATTAAGCAATTCAAATGCGCACTTTATTCAAATCAAGCTCATGAAGATCATAGCTTAAAGATAAAGCTGTTAGAGATATGCCCTAAAACCAATCCTAAAGAGCATATCTATTTCATATTAGGATAAGAATGTATTACTTGTCGTTTATATATTCAATTATATATACGATAATGTCCATGAATAAATGATAAAAGAAATATGTATCTCAAGTTGTTGGGATATGGAGACTCATATTTCTCATACACATTTATTCTAAAAAGGTTCCTACTCATAGGTTTATTAGAGAGGACATTTATTAAACCGACAAGAGTAGCACAGATTTAAACTTACTCCATTGGGAGGATAGGTAGTCTTTCCTATCAGTGTAGTGACACTTAGGTTAATCCGTGGGTGCATGTTAGAGAACATGTACACTGAACTTGATCTGTTAGAATATTCCTATGGAGATTAAGTCAAAGGAATATTCTTATGTTACGTCCATTTACTTGGTAATCCTAAGACTTGAGACACCATAGATGTTTTATGCCTGAATTGTTAGGGTTTGATAGTGTCTTATACAGCCTTAACTTAAGGTTGTAGTCGGCACTCATTGGCTCTAATAAGTCTTGCATGAAGACATATGAGTGATCAATAAGGAATCATTACTCTCATTGATAAGAGAGAGAATGTCAGGGTCATTTCTCAAAGATAACTCTCAATGTGAATCTTTGGCCAGAGTGATAGGTGAACTATAAAAGTGTTTCATAGGGTTCTTCTGATTGAGATTATATTTTGAAGAACATATGACAAGAAAGTTAAGATAGGGTTGACTTATATCCATACCCTGAATATCTTAACCATGACATTAGGGGATGAAGGATTAAGTAACAAGAAGGGTTCACATAGTTCTACTATTCACCCAAACCTAGGGCACGTCATGACACATTGCTAGATGTCACTCATGACCAGTGAAAGCCTATTGATAAGTGTTATCAATGAGGACATAATTGGAATATTTTCAATTAAACCTTAAAATAGAAAGTTTCTATTTTAGGAGACATAGAGATGTCCCTAGTCACTGCTAGGTTGGGGTGAATCCAATGGGTCACACACAAACAAAGAGCATAAGCGAGTCTCTTGAATTAAAGAGAGAAGGAAATTTCTTAAAACTGATTCTATTAATAACCTTATATATTAATTGTGAATATATATAAGGAATTAAGTTATATATTAATTAGTAATATATAAAAGGAATTAAGTTACTTTTGGAAATATGTATTAAATAGAAACCCTAGGGGTTTTCTATAAATACTAGATGATAAAGACATGCTAGCACTACGCCTCTTATTCATCAAATTAGAGAAAGAGTTTCTCTCCCCTCTCCAAGCTTGATTATTCCATTGTTGAGAAGTTCCAAGGATTCAAGGGGTCTTGTGTTGTGTGGATACTGTTGGAGGCTTCATCCGTTTGAAGCTCGGGTTAATCAATCACAAATCGAAAGGCTAAACAAGTAAGTTTTATTTATGTTTCATAAATATGTATGCTTGTTTGTGAATCACATGTCCCCATGCTCGTTCGATTCATGGTTAGGATATTCGATGATGGAATCATCAATGTAAAATTTTTATTTTGTCTTCCGCTGCGATTCCATGTTTTTCTAGAACGAATAAAACCTTTCAGTGGTATCAGAGCCAAATCAAGCATGGACATGAGATTAATGATGATTGGCAATGATTTAATTAATTAAAATAAAAAATTAATGGTTTTAGAAACCATGAGGAATTCGGCCATGAGAGGTTCTCATGAACCTCTTGTGTTTTGATTGTTGTTTTAAGTATAAATGGCAACTAGGGTTTATTAGAAACCCTAGCTAGGTCACGGCAAGGTGGGGGCTGCCCTATAAGGGTTCGGCCATATGGGGTTTTACCCCTTAGGTATTTTGATATTCAAGGGTTTGATAAAAACCCTTAAAAGGTTTTGGGTTTTCTCTTTCTATCTCTCTCAATTTCGGACCACCTAGGGTTTGATGGTTTTGAGTTTTGATTGTTGGGGTTTATTCTCCATGGTGGATTAAAGCTTGGAGCATAATCAAATTCCCTACAAGGTGCACGGCCTCTCTTTCCTCTATCTCTCTATTTTCGGCCACTTAGGGTTTATGAACCCTAACTCGGTTCTTTTATGATTTTGTTTTTGATTTGGGTTATGGTAACCCTATAATCAATGGTCATGGATGAATCTTGGATTTTAGAATCTCTATGTGAATATGGATGATGTTCTTGTTTTGGGAAAATATGAACAAAACTTGTTTTTGAGAAAAACTAGTTTTTAATGGGTATGTGGGTTCACGGCAATGGGGTTATCACCCCTTATGAGATTCGGCCATGAGGGATTCCCACCCTCTAGGCCACAGTTATTAGGGTTTAGGAACCCTAGATCATACTTGCATGATTCTTGATTCTTTTAAAATATGTTTTAATTTGATTCTTGATGATTGCAATTATTAGATTTAAATTTGTTTAAATTAGTATATTGATGAAGCTTGTTAATATGTTTAACAATGGTGAATTAGGGTTCTTTGAATCCTTGTATTCTTCATCAATGGTTGCTGGTTTTAGGTTTTAGAAACTCTAAACCAAAATAGGAATATTTCTTAATTTGTTTTAGGAATCCCTAAATGTCAAACTAAGAAATCCCTAGTTTCTATTTTGAGAATTATTTGATTTAGGAAAGTTTCCTATCTTTGATTTGATTCTTTCTTATTTTAAATGATTTCAATATAGATCATATTGCAGCATATTTAGTGTTTATGGAAACCCTAAAAGGATAGGATTAAGGTAAGGTTCTTTAACCCTAACCCTAACCCTAACCCTAACCCTAGCACACACTCTCTCTCCCTCTATAGTTCACGGCCACATGGGTTTGGAACCCTAATGTGCCTTATTTTATTTTATGTTTTCATGGTCTTGTGTTCTTCATATGTTTTATAAAGTGGTTATAAAGTTTTCAAAAATAAATTTTATTGTTTTTGAAAATTAAAAATGAAGAACATATAGGTTTGATGAAAAGTGTTTTATGAAACAATTTTAGTGTTCTTGAGAGATTGTGAAATTCATGTGATGAGTTATTGTTTTTAATTGGTTAAAAACATTTAGGGATTCTACTAGATGATATATAAATGTGTTAAAAAGGTTTTAGCACAATTATATATTGATAGGATTAATTTTGAAATAGTTTTGAAATTAAAACTGGGTTGCTGTTTTTTGTGATTAAGAGTCAAATCTGGAAATTCTGACCCTCTATCGTAAAATGTCTCTAAATGATACCATACGATGGAATCAAGTCTTGAGACCCCTGCCATTGTTTAGAGGACTGAAAAACCTAGTGAATTGAAGTGTTTTCATGACTTAGTTCGCTTTAGGTTATGCCCAATAAATTCATTTGTGAACAAATTCCAGATTCTGCCATGGTTTGGAGTTAGTGTCAAAAAGTGCTTTAAAGTGATACCAAACGTTGGAATCACTATACGAGACCTATGCCATTTAAAAGAGGACTGAAAATCCTTGTGAAATGAAGTATTTTCACATTTTAAAAGTTTGTTTTAATATAGGAAAAATTAGCCCCAAAACAGTAGCTGAATTCTTAGTTTTGTGAAAAACTGGATTTGTGTCTTTTTAGAATTTTTGGTATTGAGTTATTATTTAATTCCTTCCTCATAGGTTAATGTTGATTAATCTATAATGCATATTAAAGTGTTAAATGCATGATAGGAATTGTGAAAATAATTTCTCAAATTAAATTCTAATTATTTAAAACCCTAATAGAGTTAATTAGGAGTTTTATTTATGGAAAGACACTAATATTATCATATGAGATATGATGGGATTATTTTAAATGAGATTTAAAAGTACTTTATTATTGTTATGAGATAATAATAATAACATTGACTTTAATTAATTAAATGCCATTGTCATCATTGCCTTTCTTTTTATTATTGTTTTATTTATGCAATGTGAATGTATAAATATGATTGGATGATTATGGACTTAAGACCAATTAAATAAGATGTGATTGGCCGCATTGGATGTGTTTGGTTTATTTTAATGGGCTGTATTTAAGTAGTTTAAGTATTGGTGATGTAATTAATTTGAGGCTTGCATGCCTCTTTCCCTTTCAATCCCTATGTATCCCCTATCTCCTTAATCCCCTTCTTTTTTTTATTTTAAATGTAATATTTGATACTTGGTGGAGCATGGTGAACTCGAGGTACATGGTGGAATCAAGTTTGAGAGGAAAAGTAAGGACTTAAGAAGGACTTTGCAAGGACTTCAAGATTTTTTGAAGATTTTTTTTTTGGTCTTGGTGTAATAGTTACATAGTTTTAATTGTGATGACCTAACCCTCATTATAGACCTAGGGTTCATCTTTTGGCTCAAAGTTTGAACCCACCCTAAAAGTCCATAATCAATCTAAGGTCCATTTAATATATGAGATGTATGCTTGTTAGGGGCCTTGACCTAATTTATTATATGTTCAAGATGAATCCACCATAGCCTCTAGAAGGACAGTGGGAGGATAATTGAGAACTAATAATAAAGTTTGGTCTAAATTTTATATGTATGTTTGATATATATATATATATGTGATGCATGTGATGTATGTTTAATGTTAAAAATGAGACCCTTTTACAAAACCCTTATTTTTCAAAATTAAGTTGTAAGGAAGTGGTGTGAGCCTTATCCTAGCCTCCCACCATTATAAGATAAGGAAATTCCTTCGATGGTTATGTTTGGCAGCAGATATGCGGGAACATATCCATTCTAAGAATTCTTCTCGTCTTATTTTAATATTGGATATCATAAGATGCAAAAATGGTGTATCCCAAGAACCTATTATGTGAGGGATACAACATTCAATTGACCATACTTATGTGAATGGTGGGTGTGACTTAACTAAAGAGTACTATCCAAGAACCTATTATGTGAGGATACTACAATTTAGAGGTTAAAGGAAAGATTGGAACTTGCTTGAGAAACATTAGGATAAAGAGTTATCCACTCATCAAAATTAGTATCCAAGAACCTATTATGTGAGGATTACTAATCCTTGATGGGACCCCAATCCTTGCTAAGGACATTCAATGATGAAATTCCCGAATCTCATTAATAAAGGGTATATGAGATTTGAATGAAATAGTGGGAGGCACCATAAGACTTTAAAATCAAATAAGTTTTTATGGTTTAATATGAAATTTACTTTTATTAATTATTTCTGCTGTAGATGGCTCCAAATTTCAATCGTTTGACTGGTCCAAATTTCAATGATTGGGTTAGAAACCTAAAAATAATCTTAGCTGCTGACAAAATTGAATATGTTATTAAAATCTCCACGCCCCAATGTTTTACCTGAAGGGGCATCTGAAGAGGAGCGAGACACTTATAATAAGTGGCTTGAGGATGATGTGCAAGTCAGGTGCTACATGATGGCATCGATGACCAATGAGCTCCAAAGGCAAAATGAGGTTATAGACAGTGCATATGCGATCCTCAAGAATCTTAAGGAGTTGTATGAATCACAAAACAGAATTGTAAGGTACAATGTTGTGGGTAATGTTTTCTCTGCTAAGATGGTGGAAGGGACATCAGTTAATGAGCACTGCCTCAAGATGATTCGGAACATCCACGCTCTTCATGATCTAGGAGTCGAGATCAATTCGGAGATGAGTATTGATATTCTATTTCATTCACTTCCTTCAACCTTCAAACAATTCATCATGAACTTTCACATGACTGATGTGAATGATAAAGTTTCACTAACTGATTTGATGAATATGTTGAGTACTGCTGAGGAAACCTTGAAAAAGAATTCCAAAGGGAATGTTTTGGCTATAGATGGGGCATTAACTTCTAAACCCAAGCCCAAAGGCAAAGGTAATAAGAAGAAGAAGTCCAATCTTAAGCCAAAAGGAGGAGTGAAGAAGAATTCCACTGTGGCAAGACAGGTCATTAGAAAAGAAATTGCAAGGAGTACCTGGCTTCGTTGAAGAATGGTTCTTCTGATGGTACGTATTGTATTTAATTTACTAATTGAGAATTAATATTATTTTGCTTAATGGTATATGATACCTAACTGTGTTTTTCTTGTACAATACAATTGTATGTAGGAGACAAAGGGAAGCAGGAAGTTGAGTAGACATTGGGCTTGCAGTGTTTGGATAGGATCAAGAGTTGCTGCCTTCAATACTATAGCTCAATTCTTGACTAGTTTATTTAGAATTTCTAGAACTTTTAATTATTGCCAGTTTGTAATAAATACTTCCTTTGAAGTTTTTATTTAGTTTTGAGTATTTCAATTATTTGAAACAGTTTATTTATTTATAATATTGATTATTTGGATAAGTTCTGGCAATTGTTTTAAAGTTCTAAATTCTTCATGAATGCTATTAAATATATATATAAATATGATCCAATCACCTTATTTATAAGGAGAAAATAAGGGCAATACATGAGATGTATAAACCTTACATTTTAGTTTGGATACTTCATATCTATTTTGAATATTTAAAAGTGTTCAAAGGATTCAAAATTGAATATTTGAAGAGTTCAAATCATTCATTTGAAGTAAAGCTAAAAGAAAATTATGAGAATATTTTAATTGAATCATTTATATAAAGAGGACCTTAAATATGTTAAACGTTGTAGTTTAAAGAATTATTTTAAATATGAGATATTTCAAATAAACCTTAAGACTATGCTTTCTTTAATAAAGAGTTATTAAAAAGCAATTGTTTCCATGATGGTTGAGAATCATTCCTTTATGAAACATCTAAAAGGATTTTAAGTTATTAAAGAGTTTAATACAAAAATACCTTATTTTAAAAGGGACTAGTAGGAGCAATAGAGCCATCTTTCATTCTTAGCTTTCTTTATTTAAAGTACATACCTTAATTACTAAGTGTAGTATCATGAATTCCATAAACATTATAGGAATTCTAATCTCTCAAAAAATGTTGATTTTATGAGGGATTATATATGAGTTTAATATTTGAGAAATATGAGATCTCATAAAAGATTATGTACTTAATACAATGTCATTAATGCTACCAAAGTTGTTAGCAGATATTGGAATTATTCAGAATATTGATCCTGAATAAAAGTGAGTATATTATTAAATTAATTAAGAATGTAATACTTACAGGAATAAAGAAATCTAAAAGGATGCAATTTACAAGTTGCCTAAAAGAATGCCTAGTACATACTGTTCTCTACCAAGGACATAGGTATCATTTACTAGACATCAAAGTTGGCAGCAAAATAATAGTTTAATTACTATTATTTAAAATAATAAAGATGCAAAGTTTGTTTGCATAGGATCTCCATTGCCTTAACACCTCATGGGGGTTATAAGCCTTGTCTTTCGAAGACTAGTATAAGATACTATGGTGATTGGTTTTAGTGCAAGTGGGAGATTGCTAGAGATATGCCCTAAAACCAATCCTAAAGAGCATATTTATTTCATATTAGGATAAGAAGGTATTGTTTGTCGTTTATATATTCAATTATATATACGATAATGCCCATGAATAAATGATAAAAGAAATATGTATCTCAAGTTGTTGGGATATAGAGACTCATATTTCTCGTACACATTTATTCTAAAAAGGTTCCTACTCATAGGTTTTTTAAAGATGACATTTATTAAACTGACAAGAGTAGCACAGATTTAAACTAACTCCATTGGGAGGATAGGTAGTCTTTCCTATCAGTGTAGTGACACTTAGGTTAATCTGTGGGTACATGTTAGAGAACATGTATACTGAACTTGATCTGTTAGAATATTCCTATGGAGATTAAGTCAAAGGAATATTCTTATGTTACGTCCATTTACTTGGTAATCCTAAGACTTGAGACACCATAGATGTTTTATGCCTGAATTGTTAGGGTTTGTTAGTGTCTTATACAACCTTAACCTAAGGTTGTAGTCGGCACTCATTGGCTCTAATAAGTCTTGCATGAAGACATATGAGTGGTCAATAATGAATTATTACTCTCATTGATAAGAGAGAGAATGTCAGGGTTAGTTCTCAAAGATAACTCTCAATGTGAATCTCTGGCCAGAGTGATAGGTGAACTATGAAAGTGTTTCATAGGGTTCATCTTATTGAGATTATATTTTGAAGAACATATGACAAGAAAGTTAAGATAGGGTTTTGACTTATATCCATACCCTGAATATCTTAACTATGATATTAGGGGATGAAGGATTAAGTAACAAGAAGGGTTCACATAGTTCTGCTATTCACCCAAACCTAGGGCACGTCATGACACATTGCTAGACGCCACTCATGACCAATTAAAGCCTATTGATAAGTGTTATCAATAAGGGCATAATTGGAATAGTTTCAATTAAACCTTAAAATAGAAAGTTTCTATTTTAGGAGACATAGAGATGTCCCTAGTCACTGCTAGGTTTGGGTGAACCCAATGGGTCACACACAAACAAAGAGCATAAGTGAGTCTCTTGAATTAAAGAGAGAAGGAAATTTTCTAAAACTAATTCTATTAATAACCTTATATATTAATTGTGAATATATATATAAGGAATTAAGTTATATATTAATTAGTAATATATAAAAGGAATTAAGTTACTTTTGGAAATAAGTATTAAACAGAAACCCTAGGGGTTTTCTATAAATACTAGATGATAAAGACATGCTAGCACTAAGCTTCTTATTCATCAAATTAGAGAAAGAGTTTCTCTCCCCTCTCCAAGCTTGATTATTCCATTGTTGAAAAGCTCCAAGGATTCAAGGGGTCTTGTGTTCGTGTAGATACTGTTGGAGGCTTCATCAGTTTGAAGCTTGGGTTAATCAATCTCAAATCGAAAGGCTAACCAAGTAAGTTTTATTTATGTTTTATAAATATGTATGCTTGTTTGTGAATCACATGTCCCCATGCTTGTTCGATTCATGGTTAGGTTATTTGATGATGGAATCATCAATGTAAAATTTTTATTTTGTTTTCAGCTGCAATTCCATCTTTTTCTAGAACGAATAAAACCTTTCAAAAGCCCATCCAAGAAGTTCAATCCTTGAAGATCAACTTAAAGACTTGCTCAAGCTTATAAAGACCTTTTTGAAGTGAAGTTGCTCTCCTAGTGATTAGGAACTCTTTGTAACGTTTCTCTCATGTTCAATATTGCATAGCTCAAAGGGAAAACCATTTTTACTTCATGTTACATTAGCATTCATATTTGAAAATGCTTGAAAATGTTTTCAATTTGCCCAAAACTGTTTTGGAACACTTAGTTAGCTTACCCAATAAGTTGATTTTGACTTAAGAATTTCGAAATATTAACATTGCAACTTCCTTAGTCGACTAACCCTTTAGTCCTAGTCGACTAAGTGAAGCTCAGAGGCAGTGTTTTGAGAAATCTTAAATTAGTCGACTAAACACCCTGGTTTAGTCGACTAATGGTTCTCTAGTCGACTAACCCTATTTGACCAGTTGACTAATGGTAAAGTTAGAAGCCCTGTTTTGTTGCAAAGTTGCTAGTCGACTAATGTCCCTCTTCTAGTCGACTAATCGATCCCAGAGAAAATTTTTCAATAAGTTTTTAAGTTGCCGGTCGACTAACCCTCTTGTTCCTAGTCGACTAACAAACCCATAAAATGTTTCAAAGTCATTTAGCTTAGCTAGTCGACTAACAGCTTGTGCCTAGTCGACTAACCGAGCCCGGGAAGCCTAAACCTTTTGAAAAATAACTAGCTAGTCGACTAATCACCTTGTCCTAGTTGACTAATGACTCTGCAACTTCAAAACGACTCTTTCTCTTTATGGAAAAGCGAGCATTAAATAAACATGACCTATCCCAATCTTCTCCAATCAGACTCAAGGGATTTCAAACTGCCATTTTGGCCCTAGTTCATTATATATAGTGGCTTGGCTCTCATTTATGAACTACCTAGTTAATCACTCTCATTTATTGAAATAATTTATTCTCAAGCATTCATTATTCAAGCTTCTCTTTGAGAAAAATCTATGTTATTGTTGTTGAGCATTTGAGAGACCATTAGTTGAACTGATATTTATTACAAATCAGCTTTGTGAAGCATTCATTGTATTGTTCTCCAATCATCTTGTATTTATTGAGTTGTAAAGGTTTTGTGAAACTCTTGTGGGTGAGTTTTCTTTCACCTTTGAAAGAAGGCAAGTGTAAAGGTTTCTCCACCATGAAGGAGTTTTGATAGTGGATTAAACCTCTCGACGGAGTTCTTGAGGAGTGGATGTAGGCGGAGACCGAACCACGTAAATCGTCGTGTTTGAATCTCTCTAACTCAATATATTTCAAGTTTTATATTTGCTATTTGTGTTATTGAGTTATTGATCAATATTGCATTCTAGTTATCTAAAGTTCAAGATTTCAAAAATACTTTATCCCATTTTTGAAACAAATATTATTTGCCTATGAAAGATTACATAGGAGAAACGCAGTGGAAATAGGCTAGGAAAGAGGCACACTTGGAGTGGTCGGCCCTAGGGCTTATTGCCTCTTATTTATAGTCCTCTTCTCTTTTAATGATGTTTGGTTACAAGTGCTAGCTTCACCAAACATCATATAGTATAGGAATATCCTAGTTATTTATACCCCTGTCCTCTTTCTTATTAACCTTTAATAATAAGAGTCAATCATATATAAACTAGAATATTTCCCTCCCACAAATTCAAGAAGATCACTTATGCCCTTATGTGTGTGACCCATTGGATTCACCCCAACCTAGTAGTGATAGGGAACATCTCAATGTTTCCCAAAATAGAAACTTTCTATTTTTGGTTCGATTGGAACTATTCCAATTTTGCCTTCAATGATAACACTTATCATTAGGCTTTCACTAGTCATGAGTGACGTCTAGCAATGTGTCATGACAAGGCCTAGGTTTGAGTGAATATACCTGTATAAATGAACCCTTCATGTAATAGATAATCCTTCACCAAACAATGTCACGATTAAGTTAGTTGGGTATGGGTTCATGTCAAACCATAACTTAATCCTGTGTTAGCTATTCACCAAAATATAAACTCAATTAAGTTAACCCTTGAAAACACTTTTTCTCAGTTACCTTCTGCTTTGGCCAAAGACTTTATTGAGTTCTTATTTGTGAATGAACAATGAAATTCTCCCTTTGGTATTAAGGGTGGTGATCCCCTATTGCACACTCACCTATCTTCATGTACAATTTACTAGAGCCAATAAGTATCGATTACATCCTCTTGATTAAGGGTGTACAAGATACTATCAAACTTGAGTAATTCATACATAAGATAACCAGTGGTGTCTCAGGTATGAGGATTACAAATGTGACTATACACATGAGCAGCTTTTGACATTCAAATACATTTCCATAAGCTGTACTCATATTGGTCACGTGCAGTGTACTTGTTCTCTAACAAGCACCCACAGGTTTACTATAGTGTCTCTACACAGATAGCTTGAGACTCACCATCCTCCTAATGGAGCTACTATAACCTGTGCTAATCTTAATGGTTTATTATCGCCCAAATAAATAAACCTTTGATCAGGAATATATCTAGAATAGATGTTCTTGAGAATTGTATGTCTCTCTATCTCAACACTTGAGATACAATTCTCTATCATTCTATTCAAGGACATTATCATGAACAGTTATAAATAACACAAATTTACATGATAATAAAAAGCCATTTCATTAATGAATAATGATTTATACATGAATATAAATGAAATAAAAGTCCCTAAGTACAACCTACTAATTGGTTTTAGGGCACACTTCTAACAATCTCCCACGTGCACTAAACCCAATTAGTGATGTATCTCATACCCATCTTCTCAAGATGTTTCTCCAAGGTCTTCAGTGTAAGAGCCTTGGTAAGTGGGTTTGCGGTGTTATCCTAAGATGATATTCTTTGCATAATGATATCTCCTCTTTCAATGATTTCTAGAATCATGTGGAAGCGCCGTTCTATGTGCTTAGATTTCTGATGAGACCTCGGTTCCTTGGCCTGAGTAATGGCCCCATTGTTGTCACAATACAGAGGTATAGGTGACTCAATGGATGGAACCACTCCAAGTTCCGAGATGAACTTCTTAATCCAAACAGCTTCCTTGGCAGCTTCAGAGGCGGCTACATACTAAACTTCTGTAGTGGAATCTGCTATAATAGGCTGCTTACAGCTCTTCCAACTAAACACCCCATCATTTAAGGTGAACAAATATCCTGAGGTTGACTTTCTATCATCAATGTCTGATTGAAAGTTCGAGTAAGTGAAACCATCAACTTTAAGCTCGTCTCCTCCATAGACAAGAATTAAATCCTTAGTCATTCTCAAGTACTTAAGGATGCTATTGACTGACTGCCTGCCAGTGCAGATCACCGGGGTCAGACTGATATCTGCTGACAACGCTTACAGCATGACTGATATCGGGTCTAGTACATAGCATAGCATACATAAGACTCCCCACAGCTGATGCATAAGGGATCTTACTCATATGCTCTCTCTCTTGATCTGTCTTGGGAGACGTATCATTGGATAGATGAATTCCATGTCTAAAGGGAAGAAAACCCCTTTTGGAATTCTACATACTGAACCTCTTCAGTATTTTATCTATGTACATGGATTGTGAGAGACCAATCAACCTCTTAAATCTATCTCTATAGATCTTTATGCCTAGTATGTAGGTTGCTTCTCCCAAATCCTTAATGGAGAAGTTATTAGAAAGTCAAAGCTTAAAAGATGAGGTCATTTCTGTATCATTCCCAATGATAAGGATATCGTCCACATATAGGACTAGAAAAGTGACTGCATTCCCACTAACCTTTTTGTACACATGGTTCATCCATATTCTGAATAAAGCCAAACGATTTGACCGCTTCGTTGAATCGGATGTTTCAGCTTCGAGAAGCTTACTTTAGTCCATAAATAGACCGCTATAGTTTGCACACCTTGTGGTCTTCACCACTGGATATAAAGCCCTTAGATTATTCCATATAAAGATCTTCCTCAATGTTTCCATTAAGGAAGGCGGTCTTTACATCCATTTGACATATCTCATAGTCATAGTGTGCTGCTATAGCTGCAAGATCCTAATGGATTTTAGCATAGCTACTGGCAAAAAAGTATCCTCATAATCAACACCTTGTTTCTGATTATACCATTTTGCCACTAGCCTAGCTTTGTAGGTCTCTACCTTTCCATTTGAGCCTATCTTCCTTTTGTAAATCCATTTACAACCTATAGATACTATACCTTCAGGTGGATTTACTAAAGTCCAGACTTCGTTGGAGTACATTGAATCCATTTCAAATTTCATGGCCTCTTGCCATCTTCTCAAGTCGATGTCCAACATCGCTCATTCGTAAGTGGTAAGATCATCTGTGTGTTCTTTGTGGCCAAGTAACAATTCCTCACTGAAATCATGGAGATACCCATATCTCAATGGAGGAGCAGATATTCTACAAGATTTACAAAGTGGTGGTGTAAGAGTAGGTACTGCCTCAACAGGGGCAGGTGTGGTATCTGTGTTGGTCTGCGTACTCTCAGATAATTCCTCGAGATCTATCACTTGACCTTTTCCTCCTTCTTGTATGAAATTTCTTTCAAGAAAGACAGCAAACTTACTAACAATGACTTTCTCTTCGCTAGTGTGATAGAAGTAGTATCCCAAAGACTCTTTTGGGTATCCTACAAACCTACACTTGTCTGACCTAGCTTCCAGTTTTGTTGCATTTTGGTTCTTAACATATGCAACGCAACCCTAAGTTGCCTTAGGCTTGGTTTCTTCCCATACTATATCTCATAAGGTGTCTTAGGGACAGATTTGGAAGGAACCATCTTCAATAGATAAGCAGTTGTCTCTAATGCATATCCCCAAAAGGATATTGGCATATCAGTGTAACTCAGCATCGATCGTACCATATCCATCAAAGTACGATTTCTCCTTTTAGATACACCATTCAGCTGAGGTGTACTAGGAGGAGTCCACTGTGATAATATTCCATCCTTAGTAAGATGATCCAAAAAATCAGTGGTTAAGTATTCTCCTCCTCGATATGATCGAAGAGCTTTAATACTTTTGCCAGTTTGTTTCTCCACTTCAGCTCTGTATTCTTTGAACTTTTCAAAGGATTCGGACTTGTGTTTCATAAGATACACTGTACCCAACCGTGAGTGATCATCGGTAAAGGTAATGAAGTAGGTGAAACCACCTCTGGCAACCTTGTTCAAAGGTCCACATACATCAGAATGTATTAACCCCAGTATGTCTCCTACCCTCTCACTGTGACCAGTAAAGGGCGATTTGGTCATCTTACCCATGAGACAAGGTTCACAGGTAGGTAAGGGCAAGTATATATGAGCCCAGTTGCCCATCCTTACCCAACTTGTTGATCATTTCCTCACTAATATTACCTAATCTCAAATGCCAAACATAGGTTGAGTCTTTCTCATCTCTAGGTCTTTTATGCTTTTTAGCATCATGTCTATTCTCTAAGAAGTTTACACTACCGTCCATGTTTAAGAAATATAAACCATTTAGATATATGCCAGAACCAACAGATTTATTTCCAATAGAAATAGTACAATTATCCCTATTGAAAACAAATTCATAGCTAGAACAAGTTAAGGATGAAACCAAAATAATGTTCCTGACTATTCCTGGCATAAATAAATAGTTCTCTAGTTTCATAACATGTCTAGATGAAAGGTTTAAGTCACAAGTCCCAACAGTTAATGCAGCAATGCTTGCCCCATTTCCCACTCGAAGGGTAACTTGATCTTGACTTAATTTTCTGCTTTCTCTTAGTTCTTTAATATTCTTACATATATGAGAACTAGCCCCGGTATCTAATACCCAAGAGGAAGCATCGCTTAGTGATAGATAATATCCTGAATTAAGAACACTTCCTAATTTTTTAAGCCTCTTATTATTATAAGGTTCAGTCAAACAGTAGTCATGATCAATTTCAGATATTTGTGTGAGTATAACCATTATGATATCTACAAAAATAAGTAATAGATTATTAAAATATTTCATTTAAAACCATAATAACTTGGTATTTAGTTTTATGGTGTCTCCCACTATTTTATCAAATCTCATACACCCTCTATAGGATTCGAGAATTCAATATAGAATTCTTAATGGGGATTGGGTCCCATTTGAATTAGTGGACCTCACATAATAGGTTCTTGGACCAATAATCCAAAGGGGTGGATAACTATTATCCAATGCTTTTTAAGCAAGTTCCAACCTTCCTTTAGCCTCTAAATTGCAGTATCCTCACATAATAGGTTCTTGGATAGTGCTCTTTAGTTAAATCACACCTACCATTCACATGAGTATGGTTAATTGAATATTGCATCCCTCACATAATAGGTTCTTAGAATGCACCATTATCATATCCCATGATATCCAATATGTAACAAGCTAGTATGAATCCTCAGAATGAATGTATTCCCACATATCTGCTGCCAAACACATCCACCGTAAGAATCCATCTATCTTGTAATGGTAGGAAGCTAGGATAAAGCACTCGTATGCCTCTTCCTTACAATTTAATTTTGAAAACGATGGATTTTAAGTCTCATCAGATAAAACATACATCGCTGTAGACATCCATTTTTTACCATGGAAAGGGTCATTAATGGTTGCCTATGATTTGAGGTGAAATAGGGTGTCAAAACCCTAAGTTGTCAGTTTTACCCTTGTGAGTAGTTAGATAGAGGTTATTATCGCATGTAGGTTTTTAGGTCAGATTGAGTCGGTTCTTCTTGCATTTAGTTTTTAGAGAGTCTATGAACATCCCCGTAAAATTTCATGGCATTCTGAGCCAGGCTGGATAGGAAATAAGGCCTTTTGTGACTTAAAGGGCAGTACTGTCCTTTGAATCACAAAAGCTCTGAATGACTGTCGATCTTGTCTTGAATGGTCTCGAGGCTTTGGCATGGATATTTAAGGTGTGTTTGGTAGCTAATTTGATCAGTGGCAAGGTCTGTTGAGCCTTTTGGCTCATGTTTGGCTCTTAAGGCCCAAGGGGCCCTTTCAAGCTCATAATTAGGGTTTCGACCAGGAACGACCGGGATTCGATCTTTTTATCAAGTCAAAGCCTTCAAAGGCTTCAAAACACTTTCTTAAAATATTTTAAAACTTGTTTCGAGAAGAATAAATGATTTTAAGAGTGATTGGCTAGCAGATTTCAAAACCCTAATTTGGGCCCGGCAGGCCCTAAACAACTAATCAGTCAACTTTTTCCTAAATATTTGACTTCGGTCAATGCATTTTCACTTCAAACACTTCTTAAAACATAGATAATCGAATCACGATCATTTCAGCGCTTGAATCGTCAAATTTGGACTTAAAATGAGCCCGAAAAGCCGAAAAAAGCCGAAACCGGGTCGAAATGGGCTGAAATAGGCCCACATAGGGCAAAAATTGGCCAAAAACTCGATGACCATCCATCTGTGGACGGCCAACCGTCCCTAGAGGGACGGTCACCAGAGCCAATTCTCAGAAAATGCAAAACTTGGAATTTTTATCTGCTCAAGACTCTTCAAAGTGCTTGCCAAGTGTCTAGCTCGGCCTTGAGGACTTTGGGACGAATTGGAAGACCTTAGAAGGCTGGTTTAGAGCCCTTGGATCATTCCTAAGAGATTTAAACTCAGTCATTGATCAATTTCAAGTCCCTCTATAAATAGAGAGACCAACCCCCTAAGCAACTTTAGTTGCGTCTTTGAAGTCCTTGGAGTCCTTGGAGTTTGAAGAAAAGGCTAGAAGCAAAGGTGAAGAAGCCCAAAGAAAGGTTAGTATAATTAGTCTTTTTTTTTTTTTGAGTTTGCATATTTCTTCTTCTTCTTCTTCTTCTTCTTTTCTTTCATTCTTCTTTTATGTTCATATCATTCTAGGGATGGGTACCTAAGTTGGGTATTCAAAGGTTAGAGGTTAGTTGCATATAGGATAGTTAGTATGTAAATTTTTTCATAAGATTTTGCATATCAAGTTTGGTTGTTTCAAAATAAGTTTTCCATATAGGGTTTTAGTCTTTATTTAGTATACATGTTAGCATTTTTTTAGTATTATTTTGGTGAATTAATAATGGTTTTAAAGCCATTTAAAGTGTGTATTCAAATCTGTCCAGATTTGAATATCCACTTTAATATGACTTAATCACCATTTTTAAATCACTTTTTAAATAGTTTTGCATATGGTAATCTTAGTATATCATATTAGGTTGCATATTAGATCATTTATACATCTTTTTATTCATTATTTTCTTGAGTTTAATTCATTTTAGAATCACTTTCAAATCTGTCCAATGTTTAAAAGTGACTTTAAAGTAGACTAAAAGTCATTTTTAGGATCCAAACTAACATAGAAACATGCCTAGGTTCACATAGATAACTTAGATTGCATTTAGGACATTTTTCATGTGTTGTTTACATTATTTAGTGCATTTTGTATGTATTTTCCGGAAATTCCAGCATGCATGATTTTAGTATTTTAGGTATTTAGACTAACTTAGAACTAGTTAAAGACCATAGGATTAGGGGGGTTACTTAACCCCACTTAGGACTGTCTTTTGTTGTAAGAACTATAATAGCAATTGAGTTCTACCTAATTTAGGAGTCTACTTCGAGTAAAATTCTAAAAAAAGTGATTTTAAAAGTGTTTGACTCGGAATGAAATTCCCTCTTTTATACAAAAAGTGTTTCGATCAAATTCAAACTCTCGAAGCTAGAGTCCTAGATAAGATAGAATTCTTTCGACTATGTGGTTCGTTACAATAGAAGAGTCCTAGGTAATCGAACTATGTGGACTTTGATTCTTATCAAGAAATTGGTAAGGTACATAGGCAGTCAATAGGGCGCAAGTCCAATCTTAGGATGACTCTGTGTCTCCTAAGTTCTTCAGGATTTTGATTCTTTTTTATTATTATTATCTATTATCTAGTATTATCTATACTATTTTCTTGGTTGATTAGATATGATAGGGTTGTTTTTATGAGATTTTGATAAAGCTCAAACTTAATTAGAAAACCTTTAATTAGGGTGAGATAGGTGCCTACAAGGAGTTCCTTGGAACCTTCCCACTTCATAACCTAGCTCCTGAATCCAACTTTGCTTCGAAGACCGTGCTTTTCCAAAATATGGGGTCATTGTTTTATTGAAAATAAAACTTTTTTTTATGGTTTTCTGATTCCTTAAAAATAAGGTGGCGACTCCCAGTTTTTTTGCAAACACTTATCATTTTTCAAAACCCAATCTTGAGTGGATAATAGAGAATGATAAATGTGGATAATAGAGAAGGACAAATCGAGACGAATAGATCATCCACAATCCACAATGATTCAAAAGTAAACGGCCTCCCGATCCGGGTTAGCTGGTTCACAATCGCATGCATACATATGTGAACCAGCCAACCTGGATCGGGAGGCCCTCTCGTTCACTCTTGGGGTGCTGTTGATCTTGAGTGGATTGTGGATGATGTTTATCCGTCTCGATTTATCCTTTTTTTATTATCCACATTGATCCTTCTCTATTATCCACTCAAGATAGGGTTTTTTGAAAAAGGGATAAGAGTTTGCAAAATACTAGGAGTCGCCACCTTATTTTTAGGGAACAAGGAAACCACAAAAAAGAGTTTTATTTTCAATAAAACATTGACCCCATATTTTGGAAAAGCATGGTCTTTTGAATCAAAGTTGGATCCGGGGGCTAGGTTACGAAGTGGGAAGGTTCCAAGGATCTCCTTGTAGGCACCCACCTCGCCCTAATTAAAGGTCTCCTAATTAAGTTTGGGCTTTATCAAAATCTTTTCAAAACAATCCTAGTTATCTAATCAATCACAAAATATGATATATAATATATAATAATAATATATAGTATGAAAGTATACACAATCCTAATGGTCTTAGGAGACTAGAAGTCAACCTAAGATTGGACTTGCGCCCTATTGACTGCCTACGTACCTTATCAATTGCTTGACAAAGATCAAAGTCCATGTAGTTCGATTACCTTAGAACTCTCCTATTGTAATGAACCATATAGCCAAAAGAATTCTATCTTATCTAGGACTCTAACTTCGAGAGTTTGGATTTGATCAAAACACTTTTCTTTGTATAAGAGATGGAATTTCATTCCGTTTTAAATACTTTCAAAATTTTAGGACTC
>JAESVK010082584.1:0-11619 GCA_017140935.1 Hamamelis virginiana
AATATCCTTTATCCATGACAAGCTCTAAGGGGTCACGGGATGGAAAAGTAAAAATAACGCAGAAAGTAAATAACTGAAGAAATAAAGAAAAAGTGACTGAAAGAAAGAAAGAAAATGACGTAAGTAAATAAAGAAAAGGGCGTAAGTAAATAAAGAAAAGGGCTTAAGTAAATAAAGAAAATGACAGTAAAAGTAAAGAACAATTCTCAAGTGAGAATTGAGCCATGCATAAAAAATAAAATTTCAGAAATTAAAGTGCAGAAATTTAAGACTGAATAAGTAAAGAACAATTCTCAAATGAGAATTGAGCCATGCATTAAAAGAAAAATTGCAGAAAAGTAAATAACAGAATAAAAAGCAGAATTGAATTGTAAGATGAAGTTTATTAAAATTGACAGAGTAATGATTCAGAGCAGAAGTCTTGAACCCTCTTAAAGTCACATATACACTTCTATATATAGACTGAAATTACAAATGACCGAAACGCCATTGAAATATCTCAAAATATCTAAAATAGGCCACAGCCGTCTCATGTCTATCGATAGCAAAGTTTGGCTATCGATAGAACTTCTATCGATAGCGAGACTTGGCTATCGATAGTCATGTTGGCTTCTTGCTTGAATGCTTCAAAAATTTAACTGTAGCCTTTCGCACTTCATCGCCTATCGCTGAACCTTTATGAAACTTTTATCACAGGTGACGATAAGCAAGACTCCATGAGTGACGGCTTCGCATTTATATAACCTGCACAATTTCTTATGAAAGAGAATTTAATCAAGTTATACAGAATTTATACAAAACAAGATATTATTACGCAACTATTTATATAAGAGAGCACAGAAATACCATAGATTGAAGGCATGATTGTGATACAATCACACTCCCCAACTTAGGTTTTGCTAGTCTCTTAGCAAATAGCTATTCTTCGAAAGACAAAAAACTGAACTATAAATTAAAAGGCCACTTTCGCAGGGAATCGTGATTGCATTTAGCATATGCAACAAGCCTTTTAAACCTCAAGGTTACCCCTTGCGGACGAGTGCAGTCTCGTGAGGGTTTGCAAAAAATGGTACCCACAAACATGAAAGAATAAAAGAATCATGTGATAAAGAAAACAAAGATAAAACAATATGATATACATATTAAGAGTTTCATCTACAGATATAGTAATAACTTATTTGAAAATTTTAAATACAGAAAATGCTATCTTTAACTGGTAATTAGCAAGTTTTCAACGAGTAGTGAAGGTGAACTTGATAGAATCAAAATAAACGCAATAAGAATACGAGTATCAACCCTAAATGAGTTTCAACTTCAAGTCCTCACTGGTGGTCACTCGCAAAAGATGTTCGCTACGAAAGGTTAGTAACCTTAAGTCCCAATTGGATATATACAAGTATAATACTCATACATTAAGCTCTATAAATAACCAATGGAAGATGAAACAACAAAGTTATAGATGCATAGCAGTGCAGTTCATACATAATTTAAAACTTAAATAAACAAGTAATCACAAGAGAATAGTGCGTATAATTTTTTTAAAATCAAAAAGGACTTTTATAGGATTGTAATGTATTTGGTTTGTAACAAAAGAAATTTGAGACAGCAAAAATAGGATGGTTGATTAATATGTTCAAGGTTGCTACCCTAAACCATCCTATAACCCTATATTAACCCATAATAACTTAAAAACTCTAACCAAAAAGATATCCAAACTCAAAAAGAACAATCCCAACTCATGACTGTGCATCATCTCTCATCTCAACATCAGCTCTCATCTCTGCCTCGCGCTGCCCGCGGGCCTCATCAGATAACTGCTGATCATCCCCAGGTGAGATGTCGACTCCAGCTGTGGGCTGTGGCTCACCAAATAGTGCTCGGTTGGCCTCAGAAATCGGCTCGCCATCCATACGTCGCCACATCACCCTGAGCTGAGCAGACTACCTCTCAAGCTGAGTAGACTGTAACTGTTGAGTCTGCATAACTGTCCTCAACCCCTCTAAGACCTGAAGTAACAAGTCCTGGGAGCTGGCGGATGCTGAAGCTGGCGGATGCTGAAGCTGGCTGAGGTGGTACAGTAGTAGCTGGAGCTGGAGCAGATGATGGCTGACTGGTAGTGGCTGGAGCTGGCTCTGATGGATCTGTAGACTCAGTACGTGGCCTCTTCGGCCGAGCTGCCATGCTCTTAGCAATAGTGGTAGGAGTGATAGGTCCCTCGCCCCACTTGCTCTCCTCCTCAGTCTCTACACCCGCAGCCAAAGCAAAAGCGGTGATCATCTGGGGATACGGCATGTTGCTGCGCGGCTGTGTAAAAATGAATGTGCGAATCTCGCTGAATATCAGCAAAGCAATGTCCAACTCGTGGTCGCTGAGAAACTCCAACAACAGCCGTACAGAATCGACTGGGATCTGGGAATCAGTGCCCCTCGCCCTCAGGTTGCCGTAAAGCAGCTTATTCATTGCTGCGTAATTCGGGTGCATGTTCCCAGTCGTAAAATACATGCCATCAAATAATGCGCGGTCCACACAGACCATGTCAGCACATCTGTCCTCTTCAAGATCCAGGTATCCACCATGAGAGTACTCAACCTCAGCAGCCACAGGACGCTCGCATCCCAAATAAGTGGCGATGTCGTCTGGGGTAATCTCAACTATACAGCCTCCCACCTCAGCTCTAATCGTCTCAGCACGATCCTCTGCCATGCGGGCCGAAATGTAGAACTGTCGAACCACATTGGGCTTATAGCCCGCAACCTTCCTCAGCCAGGAGCTGAGGTGTCTGTCAGTCAGTGTCTGAACCAGTAAGCCTTTTCCCTTGAAGGCTTTAGAATCAACGTAGTGCTCGACATTAAAATTTTTCGCTGCGAGAACTGAAGGCCACGGCTTCGGAGCACGTCGGGTAGGTAATTTCTTCGGTCCTCCCTCGGTCTGCGTGAAATCCTCAAAGTCTTGAGTCATGCGAGGCTCGCTTGTCTCGCCAATCTCAGGGCGCTTAGAATCAAAAACCTCCTCCACATAACGTGAACTCGTAGGAGGCGCACTCGCTGGTGGCTAACTGGATGACTGACCTCTAGCAGTAGGTTTCTGTACTGGGGCTGGCGGCATATCGGACTCAGAACTGTCCGAAGAATCTGGCGTTGTACGTTGGGCCTTACCCCGGCCAATAGCTGTAGCCCGCCTCGATCGCTGGGGAGGCGGAGCAGGCTCCTGAAACGCAACGCCCTTACCCCGAGCTTTACTCGTCGTCTTGAGTCGAACCATGGCTCTGAACCGAATTATCACAAACCCACAATAGCACACAACCTAAGTCAGCAGAAAGTAAACAAGGCAGGCAGTAATGAACTACTTAACAGAACTAATGAACCCATAGTAAATAGAATCAATTGCCTAACATCCCGGCGTCTACTGGCAGCACAACCACTCATAATCAACAGTAGCATTTAAGCTACATAACACAGTAATTGAACCCATCAACCTTAGTATTAGCCTATCATCCAGACATCTCCTCAACTTTTCAGTGCAATATGTCAAATTTTAAGAATACCCCAAGCCAAACAACCCAATCAGTAATCATAAACCTACCACTAACCAACCCAACATAATGCAAATTTTACAATGACTAATTCCCAAACCCATATATCAACACACAAGCTTAGTTTGATAATTCTTGCAAATTAAAACAGGAATTAAAACTTACTTGATTAGAAGTTTAACAGTGACGACAACAGAGGGTTGATCGGAAAACTTGAGTTGCCGGAGGGTGGCCGGAGGTTAGTACAGTGGTGGCGATAGAATGGTGATATGGAGGGTTTCAATCGGTTAGAATTATGGGAAATGTTGCGAGGATCGCGACTATGGTGAGCTGGATCGGAATGGTGGTCTGTGGTGGTCGGAAAATAGGCTTGAAGGTGGAAGGTTTCGTCGTTAATGGCGTTTTCCGGTGATGACAAGGGAGCATGTGAGGGAGAACCACGCGGGGAAAGGGATTTGAAGTCGAAGTTACGACTTCTCTATCGATAGCGAACTATCGCTATCGATAGCCAAATGGGTTCTGCCGCTGGTTGTTTTTTTTTTTATTTTTTTTGAATTGAACATGGCTATCGATAGAATGTCTATCGATAGCGAGACTTGATTTTTTTTTTTGACATATTTAAATTCTAATAACTTAAGACCTATTTCTGTATGTAAGACCCCTCGTTACCCAAGGCTGCTAAGTTATCGAAAAAATTTGTCAACTTTTAGGCTCAAATAGGGTACTATGGTGGATCCTATACTCTAGCAATAAAATACAAAGCACAAGGACTCGAAAAAGGGCCTTAAATCATTTTTCAAAAATTGCACAATATTCTCGACTGATTAGCAAGTTAGTTGCATTCTAAAACACGTACGAATTAAGCATTTACGCAAGATATAACGAATAAGCAATAACTAAGAACTGAACTGAAATGATGAATATTTGAGTCCCAAAAAATGATCGAATGGTTCAAAATTTGCATTTATTTGTCGCCAGTCTCCACTTTATAAACGGGTTTTTAGCAGATATTCTAATTACAAAATATGAAGATTAAACCAAGTTCGTGCATGTGTAAGAGTTGAATACAGGCTAATCACAGTAAGGTTACATTTAATGTATCGAAAATAGACAAATAGATATGATATAAATGTATGAATAAAACTCACAGTTATAATGTATTTATTTATCAAAATCTATATAATCAATAACTATACAATCCAATGGTATAATATGTGCAAAAGAAATAGAAACAATAAAGCATTATATATGCAAAAATTTGAATGAATAAATAAATGAAAACAGAAAATAAAAAATACGACCCCTCCCCAACTAGAAGTAGACATTGTCCTCAATGGTGCAAGGATGTCACGACCAGAATAACCTGTAAGTACAACGATAAAAAAAGAATGCGAACGTACAAGGGAAATGGGTGGGGGGGCTAAGTTTAACGTCTACAGCCATACGTGAAATTCCTCTCTAGTCAGAATGATAGGTTGGGTCTTCCAAATTGACAGACTCAACTTCCAAACTATCCCTAATGCCCTCACTATCAGATATACCCTCAATATACGGTTTAAGCCTTTGTCCATTCACAGAGAAGGACAAACTAGTTTGAGAATTTCTAATCTCAACGGCACCGTGAGGAGTAACCTTGGTCACCACAAAAGGTCCATCCCAGCGAGACCTAAGCTTACCAGGAAATAGCCTCAATTTGGAGTTAAACAGCCACACCTTCTGATTAGGTTCAAAAGATTTTCTATTGATGTGTCTGTCATGAAACTCTTTCATTTTGGCTTTAGAGATTTTAGAACTTTCGTAAGCCTCGTTCCTAATCTCTTCGAGCTCATTTAATTGAAGCTTGCAGTGAGATCCCGCTTCCTTCATTTCAAAATTGAATTTCCGAATAGCCCAAAGTGCTTTGTGTTCTAGCTCGACTGGAAGGTGACAAGGTTTGCCATAGACTAGACGGTACGGAGATATACCAATAGGGGTTTTAAATGCAGTCCTATAGGCCCACAATGTGTCAGTTAGGCGCAATGACCAATCTTTACGATCGGGCCTGACAGTTTTTTTAAGGATATGCTTAATTTCCCTATTTGATACTTCCACTTGACCGCTAGTCTGAGGATGATACGGGGTTGCAACCTTGTGAGTGATAGAATATTTAGCTATTAACGTTGCAAAGGGTCGATTATTAAAATGTGACCCTCCATCACTGATGATGGCCCTTGGAAACCTAAACCTAGAGAAAATATTCTCTTGGAGGAATTTCAAAACCACTTTGTGGTCATTAGTCCTAGTGGCTACTGGTTCTACCCATTTAGACACATAATCCACAACCACTAAGATATATTCTAACCCATGCGAAATAGGAAAAGGTCCCATGAAGTCGATGCCCCAAACATCGAAAATTTCGACGATTAGAATAGGATTAAGAGGCATCATATCCCTTCTAGACATAGAACCCATTCTCTGATAATTCTGGCAAGACTTGCAAAAGTCCAAAGCATCTTTAAATAGAGTGGGCCAGTAGAACTCACACTGCAAGACTTTAGCAGCAATCTTTTTCCCGCTAAAGTGTCCTCCACATGCTAAAGTGTGGCAGAACTTCAAAACGTCTTGCATCTCACTTTCCGGGATACACCTATGGATAACCTGATCAGCACAGTACCCAAATAGAAGAGGGTCTTCCCAAAAATAGAATTTTATCTGAGAAAAGAACCGATCCTTTTCCTGTTTTGACCAAAGAGATGGTACAAGCTGTGGCATGATAATTAACGATATGAACATACCAAGGTAAAGTAGAATGAGTGACGGCAAAAAGCTGCTCATCAGGGAAAGAATCCCTAATAGGCGTGGGGTCACTCTCTTCTTCAACTACTATCCTGGAAAGGTGGTCTGCAACAACATTCTCAGACCCTTTTTTATCCCTGATCTCAAAATCAAATTCTTGCAGTAAGAGAATCCACTTAATCAGTTTAGGCTTCATATCTTTTTTAGAGAGCAGGTACCGCAAAGCGGCGTAATCTGAGTACACAATGGTCTTCAATCCCCAAAGATAGGATTGGAATTTTTTAAGTGCAAAAACTACTGCAAGCATTTCTTTCTCAGTCATAGTATAATTTAACTGAGCATTATTTAAGGTTTTACTTGCATAGTATATAACATAAGGGGCCTTATCTACCCTCTGACCTAACACTGCCCCCACAGCAAAATCGGAGGCATCACACAGAAGCTCGAAAGGAAGTGACCAATCAGGAGCTCGCATGATAGATGTCGAGGTCAACATTAAACACAACTTATTGAAAGACTCTAAACAGGCATTATCAAAATTAAAATCCATATTTTTAGCAAGCAGATTGCACAATGGTTTTGATATTTTACTAAAGTCTTTAATAAAACGCCTGTAAAATCCCGCATGTCCAAGGAAAGATCGGATTTGTCTAACAGTAGTGGGAGAAGGTAATTTGGCAATTAAATCAACCTTAGCCTTGTCAACCTCTATCCCCCTACTAGAAACTATGTGCCCAAGGACAATGCCCAAGGACAATGCCCTCACTAACCATAAAATGGCTCTTCTCCCAGCTTAAAACAAGATTAGTCTCACAGCATCTCTTAAGGACCTTTGAGAGATTAGAAAGGCACTCATCAAAAGAATGACCGAAGACTGAAAAGTCATCCATAAACACATCCAAATATTCTCCTATCATGTCAGAAAAAATAGGTGTCATGCATCTTTGGAAAGTGCTCGGGGCATTGCATAGGCCAAAAGACATAAGCTTAAATGCAAATGTCCCAAATGGACAGGTGAATGTAGTATTCTTTTGATCCTCAGGGTAAACCGCTATTTGGTTATACCCAGAATAGCCATCTAAGAAACAATAAAAACTTTGCCCAGATAACCTCTCTAGAATTTGGTCAATGTAAGGAAGTGGGAAGTGGTCCTTCCTAGTCTTGGAATTCAACTTTCTATAGTCTTTACAGACTCTCCATCCAGTGGTAGCTCTCGTGGGGACTATAATACCCTCTTCATTAGCTATCACTGTAATCCCGGACTTTTTAGGAACTAATTGAGTAGGGGAAACCCACTCACTATCAGATATTAGGTAAATGATACCCGCATCCAACAATTTTAACACTTTTTTTTTAACGACCTCCTTCATGTTTGGGTTCAACTTTCGTTGGGCACTTGAAGGATTTGCACCTTCCTCAAGATGGATTCGGTGCTGGCAGATTGACGGGTCTATACCTTTTAAATCAGCCACCGACCATCCTATGGCAAATCGGTGCTTTTTCAAAACGGATAACAGCTTACCTTCCTGTTCTAAATTCAAAGTGGAAGATATTATAACAAGAAAAGTGTCACTACTACCTAAAAAGACATACTTGAGATTAGTCGGTAAAGGCTTTAACTCAAGTTGCGGTGGAGACTCAAAAGACGTGGGGGATGGGACACTAGCAATGGACGAAGTGGCTCGACCCTAGGTCTCCAAGGAAATTTCCCTATAGTGGAGGTAGAATCTAAGACGAGATTCACCTCCATGAATGAATGTTCCAAGTCATGGTCCTCGAACCCAAAATAATTAAGGCAAGTTTCTAAAGGGTCCTTAGACAGAAGATAAGGTGTAGCTTCCTCTACCACCTTATCTTTGATATCAACAAAAGAACAATCCTCAAAGTTATGAGGTTGATTAGCTGCACTGTAAACTTGCAGCCTGGTTTTCATGTTTCCAAACGACCACTTCATTATGTCAGTCCTACAGTGAAGGACTGCATTTGCAGTTGCTAACAGAGGTCTTCCTATTATTACAGGGATTAGAGGCCTATTGATATCAACGGGCTCCATATCTAAGACGATAAAATCTGCAGGAAAGACAAAAGAATCTATCTTTACTAGAACATCCTGCAGTATCCCTCTAGGTACTTTAGTGGACCTATCTGCAAATTGAAGAATAGTAGGTGTGGTTTGGAGTGTTCCCTCCATTTTGGCGTAAACTGAATATGAAATTATATTCACACTTGCGCCAAAATCAACTAACGCTCTATCAATGTAATGACTTCCTAAGAAGCAAGGTATGGTTGGCGTTCCAGGATCTTTTCTCTTAATGGGAGCTTGGAATTGACACATAGCACTAGCTATGTCAACAGGAGTTATGGTTTTGGACAAATTAACACGCTCCTTGCGTTGCTGTGTGCACATTTCCTTCAAAAATTTTGCATAGGAAGGAATCTGTTTGATGGCATCTAATAGAGGTAGATTTATATGAACACTTTTAAAAACCTCTAACATATCAGACATGCTAGCCCCTTTCTTAGCTCTCCTCTCAGGTGCTAAAAGTGCAGATGGAAATGGGGCTTTTGGCACGTAAGATGCCAATAGATCGTCTAAAGCTGCGGGAAAGTTATCCCTCGAAACTTCTGACTATTCCTCTTTTCAGGCTCTTTTTCTTTTTCTCTCTCTTTCTCCCCAACTTTATTATCTACAACCTTTCCACTTCTCAACATTGTAACAGCCTTCACATCCTCGTTACATTAAGGGTTCTGAGAAGTAGAACTCTCAGCTACAAAAGCCCCTTTTGGATTTGCAACAGCCTGACTCTGAAACTTCTCCTCCTCTCTACGACTAAAAGAAGCCTCTAGTTGGCCCATTTGGGTCTCTACTTTTGAGATTGATTGGGAATGAGAATGAGTGAGTTGTGCAGAAGCCTCTAGACTTTTCAGGGTAGCTAAGACTTGTTCCTCAAAACCAGGCGTTCTTAGAGGTTGTGGTGGTTGTTGAGTCACAGCATGACTCTGATAATGGGGTGGAGGTGCTTGCGGAGCACCATAGCTTGGGTACTGGGGTTGCATCTGTGGTGGTCTATATGGCTGAACAACAACAGGGTTACCGCTGTATGTGGGTCTCACAGGTTGACTAGGATTGGATACTCTCGGTTGACTAGACCACTGAAAATTTGGGTGAGTCTTCCATCCAGGATTGTAAGAATTGGAATATGGGTCATTCCTAGGTGGTGCAAAGCCTTGAGCAGCATTAACTTGCTCTTGGACAAACTCAGGGCACTGTCCCGCCATGGGACAATACGGGGTCTAGTGAGAAGGGTCAGTGCAAATATTGCACACCAAGTTGACAGGTTTCACATGGGCTTTAGAAGATTGCCCTTGTGCAGCTATTAGTTGGTCAAGTTTATGAGACAAAGCCTCTACTTACTTGTTTGCCAAAACTTGGGGATCCACGTCATAAATACAACCCTTTTTGAGAGGATTTTTCTTCACTAAGGAATCATCACGGTTACCTAAAGACATTGAGGCCATGTGGAAAGAATCCTCACTCAATGCTTCAAATAAAGTCCACATTTCATCATCTCCTTTACTCAATATTGCTCCCCCACATGCAGATTTTACAGTCTGCGTGTCACCCTCAGTTAGACCTCTAACAAAAGACTCTATGATTTGCCACTTAGGTACATCATGATGGGGGCATAACTTTAGCAGTTCTTTCATTCTTTCCCAGGCTTCATGAAAAGATTATTGTTCATGTTAGACGAAGTTTGTTATGCCTCGTCGCATTTGATGAGTTTTACCAACAGAATAAAATCTAGACAGGAATAATTTCTGAAGCTGTTCCCAAGTAGTGATAGGGATAGGTGTTTGGAGAGTACAAAGCCAGTGTTTGGCCTTATCTTTTAGGGAAAACGGGAATAGAAAAAGTTTCAGGGATTCTGGATGGAAACCTTGAATTCTAATAGTAGAACAGATCCCTAAGAATTCCTGCAAATGGTCGTATGGGTTTTCTCTATCTAACCCATAAAAAGTAGGAAGCATCTGAATGGTAGCATGCTTAATCTCATAGATGAGATTCTCACTATTTGGCATTTGGATACAGGAGGGTGGATTGAAACTGTTAGGCATAAAGTGATCCCTAAGAGTTTTTAGATCTGGTGGGGCTTGGATAATTTCTGCAGGTAACATCACATTTCGCGCAGATGATTTAGCCATTTCAATATTTTGCAAAGGTACAGACTCACTGGATTGTCTCAGAGAAGCTCTAGTAGCTCTTAGAATTCTTTCTAATTCAGAGTCAATAGGTATTACGTTTAAAGACAGCGACCTTCTACCCCGCATAAAATAAGGTCTCCACAGATAATCAAGGAATTATAAAACAATTGGTGAAACAGTTAAGCTTTAGCTTTTAATTGTTATTTTAAGCGCGTGGGAGTGAAGCTCCCAATTCCTGATTTCAGCAACCTGTAATTAGAGATTAAAGAATAAATAAATAATATATATCAAATATGTATAAACAGTATAAAAGAATATATCTTAAGTAATATTAACAGTATTAATATTTACAACTAAAATTAAGTCCCCAATGGTTTCTTTTCAAATAAACCGTAATATTCATCGGCAACGGCGCCAAAATTTGATCGTCTGGGAACAAGGGAGATTATTCCTTGTTAATGATCAAGATTAATATATTTATAAAACCGCGTGTTTGTTAATCTCAATTCAATTGCGATTGGTGAGCACGGGTGTCGAACCACTGGGAAATATGTAGATTTAAAATGAGAAATTGTTAGATTTAATTAAAGTGAAAGAATATTGTCAATTTAATTTGGTGGTGAAAAGAGCTTCAATTGGGTTGAAGCGGGAATACTGATTTTAATAAAGCTGATTAAAACGCAATTAATTAATGGAATGAGCGGAACTTGGGTGAGAAGTCCATTGAATATCAAATATGTAATTTAGTTATAAAATCCATGATATAGTAATTATGTATGGTGCATCATCCAACTACAAGAAGGAATCCCTAAAAAGATGATGAATAACAGGACCGGCAGGTTTATCCTTGAAAAGGAATGAAATACACTATCCACCTTAATTGGGGATAAAGCATGATAGTTTGTTATTCATCCCAATAAGTACCATTGCATAATTATATAATTGTAATCACAGATATACAATTATATGATATTATATTTAGCAATAGTGTGCGGTAAACCTTGACAACTATGCAATCACATAATACAAATAAAGGGATGTTTATAAACTAGAAATATATAAAGAATCCAACTTCATCCTCACCCAAGCTTGGAGTATTAGCTACACAT
>JAESVK010082585.1:0-11623 GCA_017140935.1 Hamamelis virginiana
AATATCCTTTATCCATGACAAGCTCTAAGGGGTCACGGGATGGAAAAGTAAAAATAACGCAGAAAGTAAATAACTGAAGAAATAAAGAAAAAGTGACTGAAAGAAAGAAAGAAAATGACGTAAGTAAATAAAGAAAAGGGCGTAAGTAAATAAAGAAAAGGGCTTAAGTAAATAAAGAAAATGACAGTAAAAGTAAAGAACAATTCTCAAGTGAGAATTGAGCCATGCATAAAAAATAAAATTTCAGAAATTAAAGTGCAGAAATTTAAGACTGAATAAGTAAAGAACAATTCTCAAATGAGAATTGAGCCATGCATTAAAAGAAAAATTGCAGAAAAGTAAATAACAGAATAAAAAGCAGAATTGAATTGTAAGATGAAGTTTATTAAAATTGACAGAGTAATGATTCAGAGCAGAAGTCTTGAACCCTCTTAAAGTCACATATACACTTCTATATATAGACTGAAATTACAAATGACCGAAACGCCATTGAAATATCTCAAAATATCTAAAATAGGCCACAGCCGTCTCATGTCTATCGATAGCAAAGTTTGGCTATCGATAGAACTTCTATCGATAGCGAGACTTGGCTATCGATAGTCATGTTGGCTTCTTGCTTGAATGCTTCAAAAATTTAACTGTAGCCTTTCGCACTTCATCGCCTATCGCTGAACCTTTATGAAACTTTTATCACAGGTGACGATAAGCAAGACTCCATGAGTGACGGCTTCGCATTTATATAACCTGCACAATTTCTTATGAAAGAGAATTTAATCAAGTTATACAGAATTTATACAAAACAAGATATTATTACGCAACTATTTATATAAGAGAGCACAGAAATACCATAGATTGAAGGCATGATTGTGATACAATCACACTCCCCAACTTAGGTTTTGCTAGTCTCTTAGCAAATAGCTATTCTTCGAAAGACAAAAAACTGAACTATAAATTAAAAGGCCACTTTCGCAGGGAATCGTGATTGCATTTAGCATATGCAACAAGCCTTTTAAACCTCAAGGTTACCCCTTGCGGACGAGTGCAGTCTCGTGAGGGTTTGCAAAAAATGGTACCCACAAACATGAAAGAATAAAAGAATCATGTGATAAAGAAAACAAAGATAAAACAATATGATATACATATTAAGAGTTTCATCTACAGATATAGTAATAACTTATTTGAAAATTTTAAATACAGAAAATGCTATCTTTAACTGGTAATTAGCAAGTTTTCAACGAGTAGTGAAGGTGAACTTGATAGAATCAAAATAAACGCAATAAGAATACGAGTATCAACCCTAAATGAGTTTCAACTTCAAGTCCTCACTGGTGGTCACTCGCAAAAGATGTTCGCTACGAAAGGTTAGTAACCTTAAGTCCCAATTGGATATATACAAGTATAATACTCATACATTAAGCTCTATAAATAACCAATGGAAGATGAAACAACAAAGTTATAGATGCATAGCAGTGCAGTTCATACATAATTTAAAACTTAAATAAACAAGTAATCACAAGAGAATAGTGCGTATAATTTTTTTAAAATCAAAAAGGACTTTTATAGGATTGTAATGTATTTGGTTTGTAACAAAAGAAATTTGAGACAGCAAAAATAGGATGGTTGATTAATATGTTCAAGGTTGCTACCCTAAACCATCCTATAACCCTATATTAACCCATAATAACTTAAAAACTCTAACCAAAAAGATATCCAAACTCAAAAAGAACAATCCCAACTCATGACTGTGCATCATCTCTCATCTCAACATCAGCTCTCATCTCTGCCTCGCGCTGCCCGCGGGCCTCATCAGATAACTGCTGATCATCCCCAGGTGAGATGTCGACTCCAGCTGTGGGCTGTGGCTCACCAAATAGTGCTCGGTTGGCCTCAGAAATCGGCTCGCCATCCATACGTCGCCACATCACCCTGAGCTGAGCAGACTACCTCTCAAGCTGAGTAGACTGTAACTGTTGAGTCTGCATAACTGTCCTCAACCCCTCTAAGACCTGAAGTAACAAGTCCTGGGAGCTGGCGGATGCTGAAGCTGGCGGATGCTGAAGCTGGCTGAGGTGGTACAGTAGTAGCTGGAGCTGGAGCAGATGATGGCTGACTGGTAGTGGCTGGAGCTGGCTCTGATGGATCTGTAGACTCAGTACGTGGCCTCTTCGGCCGAGCTGCCATGCTCTTAGCAATAGTGGTAGGAGTGATAGGTCCCTCGCCCCACTTGCTCTCCTCCTCAGTCTCTACACCCGCAGCCAAAGCAAAAGCGGTGATCATCTGGGGATACGGCATGTTGCTGCGCGGCTGTGTAAAAATGAATGTGCGAATCTCGCTGAATATCAGCAAAGCAATGTCCAACTCGTGGTCGCTGAGAAACTCCAACAACAGCCGTACAGAATCGACTGGGATCTGGGAATCAGTGCCCCTCGCCCTCAGGTTGCCGTAAAGCAGCTTATTCATTGCTGCGTAATTCGGGTGCATGTTCCCAGTCGTAAAATACATGCCATCAAATAATGCGCGGTCCACACAGACCATGTCAGCACATCTGTCCTCTTCAAGATCCAGGTATCCACCATGAGAGTACTCAACCTCAGCAGCCACAGGACGCTCGCATCCCAAATAAGTGGCGATGTCGTCTGGGGTAATCTCAACTATACAGCCTCCCACCTCAGCTCTAATCGTCTCAGCACGATCCTCTGCCATGCGGGCCGAAATGTAGAACTGTCGAACCACATTGGGCTTATAGCCCGCACCCTTCCTCAGCCAGGAGCTGAGGTGTCTGTCAGTCAGTGTCTGAACCAGTAAGCCTTTTCCCTTGAAGGCTTTAGAATCAACGTAGTGCTCGACATTAAAATTTTTCGCTGTGAGAACTGAAAGCCACGGCTTCGGAGCACGTCGGGTAGGTAATTTCTTCGGTCCTCCCTCGGTCTGCGTGAAATCCTCAAAGTCTTGAGTCATGCGAGGCTCGCTTGTCTCGCCAATCTCAGGGTGCTCAGAATCAAAAACCTCCTCCACATAACGTGAACTCGTAGGAGGCGCACTCGCTGGTGGCTGACTAGATGACTGACCTCTAGCAGTAGGTCTCTGTATTGGGGCTGGCGGCATATCGGACTCAGAACTGTTCGAAGAATCTGGCGTTGTACGTTGGGCCTTACCCCGGCCAGTAGCTGTAGCCCGCTTCGATCGCTGGGGAGGTGGAGCAGGCTCCTGAAACGCAACGTCCTTACCCCGAGCTTTACTCGTCGTCTTGAGTCGAACCATGGCTCTGAACCGAATTATCACAAACCCACAACAGCACACAACCTCAGTCAGCAGAAAGTAAACAAGGCAGGCAGTAATGAACTGCTTAACAGAACTAATGAACCCATAGTAAATAGAATCAATTGCCTAACATCCCGGCGTCTACTGGCAGCACAACCACTCATAATCAACAGTAGCATTTAAGCTACGTAACACAATAATTGAACCCATCAACCTTAGTATTAGCCTATCATCTAGACATCTCCTCAACTTTTCAGTGCAATATGTCAAATTTTAAGAATACCCCAAGCCAAACAACCCAATCAGTAATCATAAACCTACCACTAACCAACCCAACATAATGCAAATTTTACAATGACTAATTCCAAACCCATATATCAACACACAAGCTTAGTTTGATAATTCTTGCAAATTAAAACAGGAATTAAAACTTACTTGATTAGAAGTTTAACAGTGACGACAACAGAGGGTTGATCGGAAAACTTGAGTTGCCGGAGGGTGGCCGGAGGTTAGTACAGTGGTGGCGATAGAATGGTGATATGGAGGGTTTCAATCGGTTAGAATTATGGGAAATGTTGCGAGGATCGCGACTATGGTGAGCTGGATCGGAATGGTGGTCTGTGGTGGTCGGAAAATAGGCTTGAAGGTGGAAGGTTTCGCCGTTAATGGCGTTTTCCGGTGATGACAAGGGAGCATGTGAGGGAGAACCGCGCGGGGAAAAGGGATTTGAAGTCGAAGTTACGACTTCTCTATCGATAGCGAACTATCGCTATCGATAGCCAAATGGGTTCTGCCGCTGGTTGTTTTTATTTTTATTTTTTTTGAATTGAACATGGCTATCGATAGAATGTTTATCGATAGCGAGACTTGATTTTTTTTTTTTTTTGACATATTTAAATTCTAATAACTTAAGACCTATTTCTGTACGTAAGACCCCTCGTTACCCAAGGCTGCTAAGTTATCGAAAAAATTTGTCAACTTTTAGGCTCAAATAGGGTACTATGGTGGATCCTATACTCTAGCAATAAAATACAAAGCACAAGGACTCGAAAAAGGGCCTTAAATCATTTTTCAAAAATTGCACAATATTCTCGACTGATTAGCAAGTTAGTTGCATTCTAAAACACGTACGAATTAAGCATTTACGCAAGATATAACGAATAAGCAATAACTAAGAACTGAACTGAAATGATGAATATTTGAGTCCCAAAAAATGATCGAATGGTTCAAAATTTGCATTTATTTGTCGCCAGTCTCCACTTTATAAACGGGTTTTTAGCAGATATTCTAATTACAAAATATGAAGATTAAACCAAGTTCGTGCATGTGTAAGAGTTGAATACAGGCTAATCACAGTAAGGTTACATTTAATGTATCGAAAATAGACAAATAGATATGATATAAATGTATGAATAAAACTCACAGTTATAATGTATTTATTTATCAAAATCTATATAATCAATAACTATACAATCCAATGGTATAATATGTGCAAAAGAAATAGAAACAATAAAGCATTATATATGCAAAAATTTGAATGAATAAATAAATGAAAACAGAAAATAAAAAATACGACCCCTCCCCAACTAGAAGTAGACATTGTCCTCAATGGTGCAAGGATGTCACGACCAGAATAACCTGTAAGTACAACGATAAAAAAAGAATGCGAACGTACAAGGGAAATGGGTGGGGGGGCTAAGTTTAACGTCTACAGCCATACGTGAAATTCCTCTCTAGTCAGAATGATAGGTTGGGTCTTCCAAATTGACAGACTCAACTTCCAAACTATCCCTAATGCCCTCACTATCAGATATACCCTCAATATACGGTTTAAGCCTTTGTCCATTCACAGAGAAGGACAAACTAGTTTGAGAATTTCTAATCTCAACGGCACCGTGAGGAGTAACCTTGGTCACCACAAAAGGTCCATCCCAGCGAGACCTAAGCTTACCAGGAAATAGCCTCAATTTGGAGTTAAACAGCCACACCTTCTGATTAGGTTCAAAAGATTTTCTATTGATGTGTCTGTCATGAAACTCTTTCATTTTGGCTTTAGAGATTTTAGAACTTTCGTAAGCCTCGTTCCTAATCTCTTCGAGCTCATTTAATTGAAGCTTGCAGTGAGATCCCGCTTCCTTCATTTCAAAATTGAATTTCCGAATAGCCCAAAGTGCTTTGTGTTCTAGCTCGACTGGAAGGTGACAAGGTTTGCCATAGACTAGACGGTACGGAGATATACCAATAGGGGTTTTAAATGCAGTCCTATAGGCCCACAATGTGTCAGTTAGGCGCAATGACCAATCTTTACGATCGGGCCTGACAGTTTTTTTAAGGATATGCTTAATTTCCCTATTTGATACTTCCACTTGACCGCTAGTCTGAGGATGATACGGGGTTGCAACCTTGTGAGTGATAGAATATTTAGCTATTAACGTTGCAAAGGGTCGATTATTAAAATGTGACCCTCCATCACTGATGATGGCCCTTGGAAACCTAAACCTAGAGAAAATATTCTCTTGGAGGAATTTCAAAACCACTTTGTGGTCATTAGTCCTAGTGGCTACTGGTTCTACCCATTTAGACACATAATCCACAACCACTAAGATATATTCTAACCCATGCGAAATAGGAAAAGGTCCCATGAAGTCGATGCCCCAAACATCGAAAATTTCGACGATTAGAATAGGATTAAGAGGCATCATATCCCTTCTAGACATAGAACCCATTCTCTGATAATTCTGGCAAGACTTGCAAAAGTCCAAAGCATCTTTAAATAGAGTGGGCCAGTAGAACTCACACTGCAAGACTTTAGCAGCAATCTTTTTCCCGCTAAAGTGTCCTCCACATGCTAAAGTGTGGCAGAACTTCAAAACGTCTTGCATCTCACTTTCCGGGATACACCTATGGATAACCTGATCAGCACAGTACCCAAATAGAAGAGGGTCTTCCCAAAAATAGAATTTTATCTGAGAAAAGAACCGATCCTTTTCCTGTTTTGACCAAAGAGATGGTACAAGCTGTGGCATGATAATTAACGATATGAACATACCAAGGTAAAGTAGAATGAGTGACGGCAAAAAGCTGCTCATCAGGGAAAGAATCCCTAATAGGCGTGGGGTCACTCTCTTCTTCAACTACTATCCTGGAAAGGTGGTCTGCAACAACATTCTCAGACCCTTTTTTATCCCTGATCTCAAAATCAAATTCTTGCAGTAAGAGAATCCACTTAATCAGTTTAGGCTTCATATCTTTTTTAGAGAGCAGGTACCGCAAAGCGGCGTAATCTGAGTACACAATGGTCTTCAATCCCCAAAGATAGGATTGGAATTTTTTAAGTGCAAAAACTACTGCAAGCATTTCTTTCTCAGTCATAGTATAATTTAACTGAGCATTATTTAAGGTTTTACTTGCATAGTATATAACATAAGGGGCCTTATCTACCCTCTGACCTAACACTGCCCCCACAGCAAAATCGGAGGCATCACACAGAAGCTCGAAAGGAAGTGACCAATCAGGAGCTCGCATGATAGATGTCGAGGTCAACATTAAACACAACTTATTGAAAGACTCTAAACAGGCATTATCAAAATTAAAATCCATATTTTTAGCAAGCAGATTGCACAATGGTTTTGATATTTTACTAAAGTCTTTAATAAAACGCCTGTAAAATCCCGCATGTCCAAGGAAAGATCGGATTTGTCTAACAGTAGTGGGAGAAGGTAATTTGGCAATTAAATCAACCTTAGCCTTGTCAACCTCTATCCCCCTACTAGAAACTATGTGCCCAAGGACAATGCCCAAGGACAATGCCCTCACTAACCATAAAATGGCTCTTCTCCCAGCTTAAAACAAGATTAGTCTCACAGCATCTCTTAAGGACCTTTGAGAGATTAGAAAGGCACTCATCAAAAGAATGACCGAAGACTGAAAAGTCATCCATAAACACATCCAAATATTCTCCTATCATGTCAGAAAAAATAGGTGTCATGCATCTTTGGAAAGTGCTCGGGGCATTGCATAGGCCAAAAGACATAAGCTTAAATGCAAATGTCCCAAATGGACAGGTGAATGTAGTATTCTTTTGATCCTCAGGGTAAACCGCTATTTGGTTATACCCAGAATAGCCATCTAAGAAACAATAAAAACTTTGCCCAGATAACCTCTCTAGAATTTGGTCAATGTAAGGAAGTGGGAAGTGGTCCTTCCTAGTCTTGGAATTCAACTTTCTATAGTCTTTACAGACTCTCCATCCAGTGGTAGCTCTCGTGGGGACTATAATACCCTCTTCATTAGCTATCACTGTAATCCCGGACTTTTTAGGAACTAATTGAGTAGGGGAAACCCACTCACTATCAGATATTAGGTAAATGATACCCGCATCCAACAATTTTAACACTTTTTTTTTAACGACCTCCTTCATGTTTGGGTTCAACTTTCGTTGGGCACTTGAAGGATTTGCACCTTCCTCAAGATGGATTCGGTGCTGGCAGATTGACGGGTCTATACCTTTTAAATCAGCCACCGACCATCCTATGGCAAATCGGTGCTTTTTCAAAACGGATAACAGCTTACCTTCCTGTTCTAAATTCAAAGTGGAAGATATTATAACAAGAAAAGTGTCACTACTACCTAAAAAGGCATACTTGAGATTAGTCGGTAAAGGCTTTAACTCAAGTTGCGGTGGAGACTCAAGAGACGTGGGGGATGGGACACTAGCAATGGACGAAGTGGCTCGACCCTAGGTCTCCAAGGCAATTTCCCTACAGTGGAGGTAGAATCTAAGACGAGATTCACCTCCATGAATGAATGTTCCAAGTCATGGTCCTCGAACCCAAAATAATTAAGGCAAGTTTCTAAAGGGTCCTTAGACAGAAGATAAGGTGTAGCTTCCTCTACCACCTTATCTTTGATATCAACAAAAGAACAATCCTCAAAGTTATGAGGTTGATTAGCTGCACTGTAAACTTGCAGCCTGGTTTTCATGTTTCCAAACGACCACTTCATTATGTCAGTCCTACAGTGAAGGACTGCATTTGCAGTTGCTAACAGAGGTCTTCCTATTATTACAGGGATTAGAGGCCTATTGATATCAACGGGCTCCATATCTAAGACGATAAAATCTGCAGGAAAGACAAAAGAATCTATCTTTACTAGAACATCCTGCAGTATCCCTCTAGGTACTTTAGTGGACCTATCTGCAAATTGAAGAATAGTAGGTGTGGTTTGGAGTGTTCCCTCCATTTTGGCGTAAACTGAATATGAAATTATATTCACACTTGCGCCAAAATCAACTAACGCTCTATCAATGTAATGACTTCCTAAGAAGCAAGGTATGGTTGGCGTTCCAGGATCTTTTCTCTTAATGGGAGCTTGGAATTGACACATAGCACTAGCTATGTCAACAGGAGTTATGGTTTTGGACAAATTAACACGCTCCTTGCGTTGCTGTGTGCACATTTCCTTCAAAAATTTTGCATAGGAAGGAATCTGTTTGATGGCATCTAATAGAGGTAGATTTATATGAACACTTTTAAAAACCTCTAACATATCAGACATGCTAGCCCCTTTCTTAGCTCTCCTCTCAGGTGCTAAAAGTGCAGATGGAAATGGGGCTTTTGGCACGTAAGATGCCAATAGATCGTCTAAAGCTGCGGGAAAGTTATCCCTCGAAACTTCTGACTATTCCTCTTTTCAGGCTCTTTTTCTTTTTCTCTCTCTTTCTCCCCAACTTTATTATCTACAACCTTTCCACTTCTCAACATTGTAACAGCCTTCACATCCTCGTTACATTAAGGGTTCTGAGAAGTAGAACTCTCAGCTACAAAAGCCCCTTTTGGATTTGCAACAGCCTGACTCTGAAACTTCTCCTCCTCTCTACGACTAAAAGAAGCCTCTAGTTGGCCCATTTGGGTCTCTACTTTTGAGATTGATTGGGAATGAGAATGAGTGAGTTGTGCAGAAGCCTCTAGACTTTTCAGGGTAGCTAAGACTTGTTCCTCAAAACCAGGCGTTCTTAGAGGTTGTGGTGGTTGTTGAGTCACAGCATGACTCTGATAATGGGGTGGAGGTGCTTGCGGAGCACCATAGCTTGGGTACTGGGGTTGCATCTGTGGTGGTCTATATGGCTGAACAACAACAGGGTTACCGCTGTATGTGGGTCTCACAGGTTGACTAGGATTGGATACTCTCGGTTGACTAGACCACTGAAAATTTGGGTGAGTCTTCCATCCAGGATTGTAAGAATTGGAATATGGGTCATTCCTAGGTGGTGCAAAGCCTTGAGCAGCATTAACTTGCTCTTGGACAAACTCAGGGCACTGTCCCGCCATGGGACAATACGGGGTCTAGTGAGAAGGGTCAGTGCAAATATTGCACACCAAGTTGACAGGTTTCACATGGGCTTTAGAAGATTGCCCTTGTGCAGCTATTAGTTGGTCAAGTTTCTGAGACAAAGCCTCTACTTACTTGTTTGCCAAAACTTGGGGATCCACGTCATAAATACAACCCTTTTTGAGAGGATTTTTCTTCACTAAGGAATCATCACGGTTATCTAAAGACATTGAGGCCATGTGGAAAGAATCCTCACTCAATGCTTCAAATAAAGTCCACATTTCATCATCTCCTTTACTCAATATTGCTCCCCCACATGCAGATTTTACAGTCTGCGTGTCACCCTCAGTTAGACCTCTAACAAAAGACTCTATGATTTGCCACTTAGGTACATCATGATGGGGGCATAACCTTAGCAGTTCTTTCATTCTTTCCCAGGCTTCATGAAAAGATTCTTGTTCATGTTAGACGAAGTTTGTTATACCTCGTCGCATTTGATGAGTTTTACCAACAGAATAAAATCTAGACAGGAATAATTTCTGAAGCTGTTCCCAAGTAGTGATAGGGACAGGTGTTTGGAGAGAACAAAGCCAGTGTTTGGCCTTATCTTTTAGGGAAAACGGGAATAGAAAAAGTTTCAGGGATTCTGGATGGAAACCTTGAATTCTAATAGTAGAACAGATCCCTAAGAATTCCTGCAAATGGTCGTATGGGTTTTCTCTATCTAACCCATAAAAAGTAGGAAGCATCTGAATGGTAGCATGCTTAATCTCATAGATGAGATTCTCACTATTTGGCATTTGGATACAGGAGGGTGGATTGAAACTGTTAGGCATAAAGTGATCCCTAAGAGTTTTTAGATCTGGTGGGGCTTGGATAATTTCTGCAGGTAACATCACATTTCGCGCAGATGATTTAGCCATTTCAATATTTTGCAAAGGTACAGACTCACTGGATTGTCTCAGAGAAGCTCTAGTAGCTCTTAGAATTCTTTCTAATTCAGAGTCAATAGGTATTACGTTTAAAGACAGCGACCTTCTACCCCGCATAAAATAAGGTCTCCACAGATAATCAAGGAATTATAAAACAATTGGTGAAACAGTTAAGCTTTAGCTTTTAATTGTTATTTTAAGCGCGTGGGAGTGAAGCTCCCAATTCCTGATTTCAGCAACCTGTAATTAGAGATTAAAGAATAAATAAATAATATATATCAAATATGTATAAACAGTATAAAAGAATATATCTTAAGTAATATTAACAGTATTAATATTTACAACTAAAATTAAGTCCCCAATGGTTTCTTTTCAAATAAACCGTAATATTCATCGGCAACGGCGCCAAAATTTGATCGTCTGGGAACAAGGGAGATTATTCCTTGTTAATGATCAAGATTAATATATTTATAAAACCGCGTGTTTGTTAATCTCAATTCAATTGCGATTGGTGAGCACGGGTGTCGAACCACTGGGAAATATGTAGATTTAAAATGAGAAATTGTTAGATTTAATTAAAGTGAAAGAATATTGTCAATTTAATTTGGTGGTGAAAAGAGCTTCAATTGGGTTGAAGCGGGAATACTGATTTTAATAAAGCTGATTAAAACGCAATTAATTAATGGAATGAGCGGAACTTGGGTGAGAAGTCCATTGAATATCAAATATGTAATTTAGTTATAAAATCCATGATATAGTAATTATGTATGGTGCATCATCCAACTACAAGAAGGAATCCCTAAAAAGATGATGAATAACAGGACCGGCAGGTTTATCCTTGAAAAGGAATGAAATACACTATCCACCTTAATTGGGGATAAAGCATGATAGTTTGTTATTCATCCCAATAAGTACCATTGCATAATTATATAATTGTAATCACAGATATACAATTATATGATATTATATTTAGCAATAGTGTGCGGTAAACCTTGACAACTATGCAATCACATAATACAAATAAAGGGATGTTTATAAACTAGAAATATATAAAGAATCCAACTTCATCCTCACCCAAGCTTGGAGTATTAGCTACACAT
>JAESVK010082586.1:625-52713 GCA_017140935.1 Hamamelis virginiana
TATATATATATATGTATGTATGTATGTATGTATGTATGTATGTATTAGCTAAGAATCAAGTCCGGGGGAAAAAAATTATGACTATCCACCAATTGAGAGAATTTTCAAGAATTCAGTCCCAAGAATGAAATAAGTACAGCTGTTTAAATAGAAACAAACAGCACTAAGTAAATCCGACAGCCCATAAAATTCAAGCCTTGAAGATGAAAATTAGAAACTCTTGTCAATCATCCTCAACTGACAACCTCTGTTTCCAAAAAACTACATCAGTAATTCAACTCCACCTGCATTAGGTATGCACATCCAGATCTAGTTAATGACGGCAAGGCCTCCTTCTTGGCGAACTCAGAAATCCGTTGATGTACTATGCCTCTTACCTAGAAAGCATAAAACAAAATGAGCACATATTTATAGCTAGATGACCAACAAGAATGGTAGAATAGAATTATATGCAAAACAACCAATCATCATCTCACCAAGGAAAGCCGCTGTTCACAGTACAATCTGTGGCATTCTGCAAGTATCTGAACATATTCTTTCCTTGACGATCTGCTTTCAATTTCCTCCAACACTGGCTTAAGCTGCATATACTTACAATTGTTAGTCTCCACTATTTAACAAATATCAAGTAGTAACATTTTATTCCATTCCTCACATCCAAGAGATTCTCTGTCATAACGTTTCCAGTTATCCTGTTTTCATGAACCCACTCCACTCAATGCTGTAGTTCGTAATCCATAATCCCATCTTCCACTCATATAATAGTTCCATTTAAATGCAAAGGGAGGAAGGTTACTGTTACCTCACTTGCTGCTGCCTTGAAGCGGACATAAATGACAGATGCTTCCACACCCTCAGAAACAGCTGCTTTACTGCCACCGCTGCTCCGGATAGCTGCCTGGACCTGATTATGGAAACAAAGAGCATATCATAGAGCTAGTTTATACACATATACACGTGCAGAATTACTTTTCAACTCTGTAAGGGCACTTCACCTGGGAAGAAGTACTTTTGAGGAAATTAAAAACATTGAAACAAATCAAACCCCAGGCCCCAAACTGGAAAAAAAAAAGTAAAATTTTTTTTTTTTTTCTCAGATTTATGGGATCCAAACAAAACTTCTTGGCAAAAAAGTCCCATCCAAGTATAAAGGATCAAAATTGCTACTTGGCATTATAATTAATTAACCACTTATATAAACTTTTAACATCATATTAACTTGAATACCTGGAGCTGTCTAAATTTGACCAGATAAACACTTGATTCTGCATATTGTGGATTGCTTTCAACATACCTAAACTTGGCACAAAATAAAGAAATAAATTAATATGTGTGTGTGTGTGCACGCGTGCATGTGTGTGTTCGAACTTCAACGACAATATTCTCAAAAAAGCTAGTAGTTTCCACTACCATTAATGAACCTCGAAGGTTTGAACTGAGTAATGTTAGAAACAAAGGATTATGCATAACGACTAATTTGAAAAATTATTCACTTACGATATGCAGTCATCAAGCCTTTTGAGCAGTGGGAGAAAGTTCCCATTTCCAACGTTCATGTTTGGAGAATAAAAATTGGTAGCAACCTGCACACAATTGTACATATAATAGGCATGAAACTCATTGTACTACAGGAAGTTCGTTCATCAATAATAAATTAGCATAGGAGCAAAAGTTAAGTCAGAAATTTAAGAAATCTAAATAGAGCAAGGAAAATATAGAATCCATTCAGAAATATAAATACAGATGACAAACCATGCTATGATGTATTCAACACCTCAGAACATGTACTTCCATCACAACAATAGACTACTTCAATCAGAAAATAAGGTTATCCAATTAACATTCATGATTCAAGCCAGTAATGAAGAAAGTAAAATCTCCACAAATATAAAATTTGAAGCAAACCAAAACCCTAGGTAAGATGGCATTCAAACCTTACATTCTCCAATTCATCAAAGTAGTTGAGCTTACTGCGAAGTGCTTCTGCAAACTCAATCAGTCTTTGCTTCTCTATCAACTGCAACAAGAGCAAGAAAGCATTCTCTTTAAAAATCATACCCTTCATTTAAATAAAAAAAAAAAAAAAAAAAAGTGGATAAAAAAAATATTTTGATCTAAGCCAGTTGTGCAGTACAGTTAAAAGATTTAAAACCTGAAGTTATCAAACCTCAAAGGCAAGTTTACTAAACCTACAGTGCATGCTAGACAAATAAGGTACCATCCACAGGTTGGATTTGGCCATGTTTTCTCCGAATCTTAGAGGCAGCAGCAGAATATACCACAAATAAATGATTTCATCAGTCATTCAATCAATTAGTAACATTGCTTTAGACCTTCCAATTCTAGTTCAAAGCAAATAAGCTTTGCCATATTCTACAGTAGTACCCATGTCCTATCATGCCAAAAGAGATTAACATTAAAGCTTTAAAGACAGGCACAAGAAACTGTGATATGTTATTTGACACCAAGGTATATTGCAGCCACTAGTCTATGCTAACTGAAGGATCAAATACCAATGACAAAAGAGAGAAATCATACCAGTCGGTCACATGCATCATGAAGTGTCTTTGTCTTCGTTGCTACAGCCTGATGCTGCAGCTGCAGCGCATTAAATAAGTCAAGGGTGTCATCCACCTGCATAAAAGGTAGTTCAGCTATCTTAATAGGCACAAATGGTACAACAAATGAATATTATCAATATAGGATTATTGAAATAAAAATTAAAAGAAAGGTTAAAATAGCACTGAGATGAGAAAAATCATAAATTACCTGATGAAGTATATCATCACATGTCTGTATGCGCTCTGTTAGGGAGTTTAGATAGTGCTGATACTTCTCCTCTGTCTAAGGAAAGAGAGAAAATCAGGTGCCATATGCCCATATTCACAAGTAATATCAGAAATGTCACAATAAGAAATCACCACTAACCTCTGATTTCATGGCTGATTCAAGATCTGTAAACCATTTGTAAAACTGCACCAAAGGGAATGCAGATACAGAGAAGCAAAAGCTTTAGCTTATAATTTCATGAAATCTTAAAAACATCAAACCAATCGCAGTATTTGTAACTGGGTAACTGACAATGAAAGAATTGAAAAATCAAATACTACAGCTATTTTTTGGGTCATGAGTATTAGAATCATTCTAATGTAAGAATCCAACAGGAATGGCAAACCAAGCCCAAGGAATTAACATTAGGAAATAGGGAGGGGGGCCACAAAGGAAAAGAAGCATAAAAAGTATTAAGAGAATGCACCAATAAATCAACTCAACTACATCTCACCCAGCCGAATTCACCAATAAATCAACTCAGCTACATGTTACCCAACTATTTAAAGTCGGCTGCAAGAATCATATATGCTTATATTGTTCTATTAAAGCCATACACCCATTTCCCTTTTTCTCCCTTTCTCAGTGCGCATTCTATTAGGCTTACTCATTGTCAATGCACTCCCTTCAACTCATCATAACCCATACATGACAGTATTGGTTTCATTACATAATGTCAAAACATCTCGTCCTTGCCAGAAACCATTTCAGAGTGTGCATGCAAAGCCCTAGGCTCTGCTCTAAACTCTAGACTTGCCAAATAATCTCAGGGTGCACAAATCATCCATGTCCATAACACCAGACATGTTAGATGCCAACCACCAGAGGTACAGCGTAACAAATAACTAGTAAAGCCATAATCTATAATGTCGAATATTGGCCACCTCAAGGAAGGCAGCAACTACCCAACACCACAGGTAAGCTGCTGCCATGAGTAAAGCAAGCTATGACCCAGTGGGGTTAATGTACAGGTCATCATGTGAGTATGCTGCATATCCCAATCAGAGACATCATCCTTCCATGATTATTGATTCTACAATATTTGTGTGTCTAAACCTATGCTCAATCGCTCTCTCCAAAGTTTCATAATATGATTTGTGGTTTAATATCATGATAATAGGTGGAACTGCAAATTGCTTTTATTCACAGAGACAAATATGCACGCACCCACACGCATGCAAGCCCGCACCCGCACACACACAAGTATATCTTCAACTATCTTGCTATTGGTCAGTCTTTACTCCATACAATCATATGGAAGAACTTAGTCAACGAGGATTAGCCGTCATCTCCTATACACTTCCAAACTTCAACCAGCATACTATCAACTCTTGTGACATGTAACACCCGAAGCAAGGATCAATTACATGAAAAAATGCATAACATGGGAATGTATCCCCTCCATACAAAAATGCCACAACAGAATAACAATTTCCTAATGTGCGTAGCTGAGAAAAGCAAACCATAATCTGTCACACAACAATCATAAAACTCTTCATTAGAACAAGTAAGCAATATATCAAAAAGAAGGCTCCTATTTCAGGTAACAATAAGCAGTTTAACTCACAGACCAGTAAAACAGCAAAACTAGCAACCTATGCAGGCTCAGATGAGTTCCTTTTTTTTCTTTTAAAAAAATCAATAATAAAAGGATTATGATGATGAAAATGAGTTTCAAAGTAAATATGTCCCATTTTCACAAAGTTATTATAGTTATCTTAAGAAACACATGCAATTATCAAGATTTACAAAATCAAGCTTGGACATATGAGTAGAGAAACCAATGGTTAACCTGATTTGTGTTGACCAAAACTGCTTCTATAGCCTCCGATTCTTCCAAAGTGTTGTCCTTCGTGGAAACAGACAAAGCATTATCCTGCCCGGAGACATGCTCTTGGGACTGCAGGAGCAAAAGCAAACTATAATGACATGAAATTGCTAAATTATATATATATATATATATATATATATATATATATATATATATATATTATGATTATAAAATTGAATGGCATGTGTATAATGAATCAGTAAAACTGCACAATCATTAAAACCAGCACAATCTCACCAAATTGACTGGAAATGGTCGCTCAGCAACTGCATGAGATAGTGTTAGTATTGCAGCTTGTTGTTGCTCTGTCAATGGAGCACTCTGTAAAACATAATCAAAGAAGATGGTAAGGATCCACCTACAAAAACTCTGCCAAAAGTGATTTTGCAATGATATCAACATGCAGCAAGAGATAGACTAAGGACCCGTTGCATTAGCTTTCCGTAGAATCACTTTTGGAGCTCAAAATTTCACTTGATCAAAAGATGGGGTGGTAACTGCTTCTAAACAATTTGAAGGGTGATAGGATGGTTGGCAAAATTTTCACACTAGAAGTGATTGTGGCAAAATCTCCCACTGGGGGCGCTAACTTTTTCCACAATCACTTCTTGTATGAAAATTTTGATATGAGAAGACGTAGTTTGAACGTAACTCTAAAGAGATATATGAAGAGATAGTTCTACAAAAGAGATTTTAGAAAAAGCTACGAACCCTAAGGAGAATGGAAAATGGAGATTAAGCTTACATTTCTACAAAAATTGAAATTCATTGAAATAGCCAAAAGGATGGTACATGTTATCACAAGGTGAAAACCAAGTCTTTAAGCAAACAATAACAGTCAAATTAAGTTGATAGAAAAAGGTTGGACGGCATGACATACAAAACACAAAAAAACAATGGCTTAGTTGACAGTGCAAAACTGCAGCTCCTAAAGCAACAAAATGTTCTAAGAGATGAAAAGTATAAGGATTAAAAATCCAAAACGCAATAATGCTTCGGCATTCTGTATGACTAAGATGAAATCTTTTGTGATTTTTAGCTGCTCGCAAAGGTCCTCGAGTGTCTACTAGCAGTCACATTCATAACAGTTGGAAACTTCTTATGCTCATGAACCACCAATGTGGTACAAGTACAACAACTCAATTCTTTAATCTTGATTTTTGTTAACCCAACACCTCCTCAACCCTAAGCACCACCCAAAAAGGAAAAACAAGAGGGTCCGGGAGAGCATATGCGGATTATCATGGTAAGAGGACAGCTTAAAACACCATAATTCTGAGACAACTCCCATTGAAAACTAGAAAAATAAGAAATCTACTTAGAGCTACCACGAATACCATAATGGAATTCTACAAACGAATTACAAACTTATGGTATGATTGCACAGCAGCAATCCTTCCATGTCCAGAGATCAAATGTGGGCAATAAACAGTAACACGGATATCTTCCCCACAAGAAAGCACAAACATGAGACTCAATAATCAAATGCGAGCGTCCACACACACACACGTTGCCAATATTCTTTCAAGACACAAATGGTAAACAAATAAGCCAAAAACCCAGCCAACATGGTTTTGATTTGGATTTCAAAATGATTATGTACAAGTGTGATCGACCGAATCTTGTTGAGTGAAGAAGAACAAGGGGATAGCAGATCCAGAGAGGGCTGTGCTTCCAGCACACAAATCCTGTTGGTCAGTGACGGAATTTTGAATGCAATTGAGAATTTATGAAAAAACAAAGCCAAAATATTGTAGACATATACAAACTTATTAATTGGAAAACTGAAGAAAATATAGTGAGAAAAGAAATCACGAAAAATGTCTGTAATGGGAGTGAGAATTGGCCAGATCTACGATTGCTTAATTAAATCAGTTGAATATGATATTTTGAAATTCAACATCCGATCTGACAGGTAGCAAGCAAGCGGTTTTGGATCAAGAGAAGCAATCGATCTACAAATTGTGTAAAAAGGGAAGTAAAAATGATATCAAAAGAGAAAGAGAATTGAGAAATTAAACTGTTACCAAGTGCAAGCGAAATTGTAGCCTTTGCAAATTGTGTAAAAAGGAAAGGAAAAAGGATATCAAAAGAGAATGAGAATTGAGAAATTAACCTGTTCCCAAGTGGAAGCGAAGTTGTAGCCTTTGGAAATAGCTCCCGATTTCGGAAGAATGGCTGAGCTTGCTTTGGTTGCCATGGAATAGAACCACCTGCACGGCTACACTATATAAGCTCTCCTGAACCTCCTCTATACAACGCCCTCTCCACTCCTTTACATTCCCATCTTGCCAGTCGCGCCCCCTCTCTCGCTCCTCTTTTCAGGGATAAGAAACAATGATGAATCTGCAAATGGGAGAAAACAAGTAAAATCCCAACTTCATTACTAATAATACATGAGACAGATACTGTAAACCATAATAATGGTTTAAATTATGAGATAAAACCTAGATAGAATGGTTTAAACTAAAAGCACTCAAATTAGGATTCATAGTGAACTTGGAACAGCATTAGGGATGTTAGTGAGGCGGGGCGGGGCAGGGCGATTCGAGTTTTTGCTTTTTTCCAATCCCGTCCCATGAATGAAAACCATTTCCCAAACCCATCCCAATTCCAACTTAAAACGAGACGGGACGGGGCAAGAATTATGCAGGACAAGTAGATTTTCCCATCGGGTTTGAGAAAATAATTAAAATATTTTTTAAACTTCAATAATTTTTATTTTTGAAATAAACCCTAACCATAATCTCAAAAAATTTGATTTCAATCTTGGATTATAAGTATTTGTAGTTAAAATATATATTAATATTTACACACTAACATGGTGAAAAGAATAGAAAAAAATAGAAAGGATAAAAACTTAAAACACTAAATATTGTGAATAAACAGAAAAGATTTTAGTATAATTATATATACATAGATATTCGGGGCGGGGCGGGGCGGCGGGGCGGGGCTTAGAGGCCATATCCCATTCCCGTCCCAAACCCTATAGGGTTTTTAAATTTTTTCCCAAACTCTATTGAGTTTTCAAATCTATTTCCTAAACCCTTCCCAATAGAGGCGAGGTGGGGCGGGGCAGGTTACCCTTTTAACCCGTTCCATTGACATCCCTAAACAGCATACACAAAGGAGGAAGCTTAGGCAAAAATGTGCCTGGATTTTAATGTGTTGAAAAGTAAAAAATGCAGCATAATTGAGGTAAGATGAAAGTGCCATGCAGTACATTGACAAATTATTACAAATTGAAGGTGAAGTATCAACAATTGGGTGTCCTGCAAATTGACTCAATCCAGTTGATCAACTGAAGATCACAATGCTGATAAGGAAAAAGATTTAAAGAAATTAAGATACCAAATAAATTTCAGATATAGCTGGTGTACAAAAGTTCGTATAAGTCAAAATGACAATCATCCATGATCCATTTGTCATTTTGAAAACTAAATGCCTTGTGCAGATAAGGCTTTGAGACACCAAGTAATTTACTAGATCACACATTTTAAATGAATAGAAGGATTTTTAGATGGAATCATCTGGCTTACAGAAAGCATTGAAGCTAATGGTAGTGGTTCAAATTTTGGAAAAAAAAAAAAAATTCCTCAAAGAAAATGGGAAAATACATAACTTCACTAGAATTAGGATGCCACCTAAAGCCCCAACATGTATGGGGTGCGCGATCCGTGATTTTTATTTTGATAGATCTCCAATAAAGATGGAAATGGGATTAATGATTAGTCCTTGCTAATGGCAAGTAGGAAAAGTCCATCTGTCTATGTAGTCCTAACATTTTGATTTTAAAAGCATGTTTGGTAGAAAACATTAATAAAGTTCTGTTTAACCTCTGTTTGACTCTTAAAAAATCAACCAAAAGGAAAGAAAAATAATTAAAATTGCTAAAAAAGGAATCCATGTCTAAACAACATTTACCTTTATTTTTCTGTCATATTTGCAAAGTTCAAACTAAGCCTAAGAGCAATACATTGGAAATTGAAAATGGAAAATAAGAGTTTCCAATAACCATGCTTCTATTTCATCATGTTCTCTTACCCCATCTAGTGTAAATTTTTCTTTTACATTAATAACTTTATCGAGGAAAAAGAAAACAGCCTATCATGCACAATGCTAAAATTATTGAAAATCCTAAGAGAGCTGAGCAACTTGCCTGACCTACACAATATCTATAGCTCACAATTACAACTCTGCTAACCCTTGCAGGAAATCCAAAAACACATGACACCTGAGGCCAAGACAAATTCAGCTTGGAAATAAAGTGCTCTTCTTGCAACATTTTAAATTAAAAAACTCAAGACTACCAAAAATAAATCTGCTATTTTGCAAAAAATGTACAAAATGAGACCTGAGGCCAGTATATCAACTATCAAGAGAATAAGATGCCTTAAAGGTATGGGATAGAGATGGAATACTATTAACAAGCTGGAGAAACCAAGGCATCTTGATTCAAATGAAAATGTGTTGAAATCTTAGAACGACATTATTTCAAACAATTATTAAGAAAAAACCCTAGACTTGTTTAAAATTTTTAAGAAAACCAAAACTTATTCAAATGCTATGTAGTACATAATTAACTGACTCAACTTCCTCGGGCATTCTTCCCTCCCTCTTTCATCTAGGGGGAATAAACTCAACTTTTATGGTTTTGTGAATGATTAAACCTCTTATTTGCTTCATTCAGAAACATTATAGTCTTGCAGAAATTAATGATAAACTGTGAGCAAGTATATTGAACATTTTCTTTCTAATAATGGAAATTTTTTGTTAAATTTGCCACTTGTTTCATCCAACATCTAAAGTTTTTAAATTGGATTTGGAAATTGAATATTCTTCCTCGGATGAAAAGTTTATGTTGTTTTCTTGTTAGGAAAGGTTTACCTACTGAAGATTTTATTACTAATCGGGCATTAATATTTCAAATGATTGTTCTTTATGTGAAAGCACCTCTGTTTCACTAGTGATCCAGCACAACGTAAATACATCAGATGGAATTGAAGAACCAGATTCGATCATCTAACACAAAACAACCAAAATCTAACAAAATCAAAAATAAATAAAGGAAAGAGTAATATATCTAGATAGAGAAATCAGCAAGTGATAGATCCAGATAAAACATAACAAAATAAATAAAAATAAAAATAAAAAGGGGACATGAGAACCTGAGAAAGAACGAGAATCAGCAAGCTTTCTCGATGCAGCAAGTGACGCGAATGGAGAAAAGAAATGAGAGCAAGTGTTTGCTCAATGATTTCTCGATGCAGCAGCAGTATCGGTGAGAGGCGTCCGGATTTTCTGCTGAGGTTAGAATCCTCCTTACATGCTGATTTTTTTGTGGATGAGAGCCACATCAGGCTTGGGCAACATCCAACGGTTGAGCATTAAAAAGCAGGAATTCTGTGTGCAATTCCTTAACCCGTTAAGGGCGTTCAAAAAAATTTGGGTTAATTGTATAGTTGTACTCTCTATCGTGGAGTGTTTGTCAGTAAGATTTTTATACTTTTTTACTCAATTTCAAGCCCGTACATTTTAAAATTTTCCAATGAAGGATAAATTGGAATTAGCATTGAGTAAGTGAATGGAAATATGACGGAGGTGCATCCTAACTGACAAACAGAGTTTTTATTTTTTATTTATTTTTTTGGCCAAAAGATATACATCAATGGGAGTTATTGATTAGTTGATAATGGGGAGAGAGAGCAACAAATAGGACGAGAACTTCATTCATGAGGAATGGAACCCAGAACCTCGAGCCATAAAGGAAGAGACATGATCCACTGAGCCAATAGAAACAAAAAGAGAGTAAAAAAAAAAAGATGAAGTGACGGAGAAACCCACCTTATGAACACAGAAAAGTTGAAACCCTTGAAACCCACATATCTTGAATGAGGTTCGTCCATACTCTCTTTTCTTTTTTCTTTTTTCTTTTTTCTTTTTTCTTTTTTTAATGATTATATCAATCATAGTGATAGATTCTCATTGTTTGTTGGTGATGATCGTTTTGTTTTTTGTTCTCATCCTCCGTCACCTTTGTTAGTTTTTCCTTTGTTAGATTGGGTATGGAGAAGTTCAACAACACATTTTAGCTTCTCTCCTTCTTTTCTTTTTTATATAAAAGAACAAAAAACAAAAAAAAAAAAAAAAATCTCCAACGTAGTGAACCCCATTTTTGAAGCAGCGAACTATGGTTTCAACGTAGTAAACTCGAGGGTCCGCTTTGGATTGGGGGTATTGGTAGCATTGAAGGTTGTTTAGGTAATGAGCGGTATTTTTGTCCAACTCATTCCAAAAACCTTTGCATGAAAGATCTTTTGAAAGAACTAGAGGAACTAAAATATTTTTTAGGAAAAATTATCCAAAAGTCCCTCAAATCATGGATGTATATCATGAAGGACATAAATATACAACTAAGTCCATCATATTGGGAAAAAAAATTAAGTCTAAAATACCCATATCTCATCTCTCTCTCAAACACCCATAGAAGACAGAATGGATAAGCTGCAAATGCAAAGAATGAAGAAAATGAATATTTTATTAATCATGAAGAAAGAAGAATAACACAAACTAAACTATCATTCGCCTCCTAACAGAGGAGGGATGATTTTATTGAAAAAGGGAAAATGAAAGTCCTATTCTACAATTCTATGGAAAAAAAGCATATAAATCCTACAAGCTATCATCTGATGGGAGTGAATCTTCCGCGACTGAGTCTTCAACTCGAGGCTCATACTCAAGACTCCAATTGGTCAATGGATTGGTGGTATCTTCAATGAGGTGGATAGGATCGGGTTTGTGAACATGCTCTTCGATGCAGGCAATGTCTTTGAACATAGCCCCTATGGCAACTTCATTGATATGGTCGACCCAATCAAACTCTGTACGCTCTTCGGCTGTGATGGTAGTTGGAGAGAGAGGTAATAGTGTGTTGAAGAAGATTCCAAACCCAGAAACTCTTGCTTTCTGATCTTCAAGGTAAATGGGCTCGGGGAACCCACAATAAGGGAAATCATCATCTTCTTTGACAAAAGCCCCATTCAGAGTGGGTCGGTAAGGTTTCAGAGTGAGGTTAGGGACTCGTCCCTCTTCTTTAGCCAACTGTCTTTCTCTTTTTTTCTGTGCCATCTCTTTTCTGTCAGCTTTGGTACTTTGATAGCCCAATCCGAAGGGATAAATTGCTGAGGGATATTCGATAGAACTAGGCTTGCCTTAATGACGATGACCTAAGCCCATTCATGGAAAGAAGCCCATATTTTTCATTATCTGACCTACTTGCATATTCCCATACGGACTACAGTCTAGCACCATATTTACTTTACATCCAGATTCAACCTCTACACACTGTATGTATTCAAAGCCTGTCAATGGTACTTCTTCAATCTCCGGCTTGATCTCACAGATAGGTACACGAGTAGAAGTGATCTCGGAATCTCCCTTCAATGTCACCATTGAGCCTTTGTAGGGGAACTTAACTTTTGATGTAGGGAAGAAAGCACAGCCCCAATTGGATGGATCCACTGTCTACCAAGTAAAATGTTGAAACAAGCAGGCACATCTATTACTTGGAAATCGACTTGGAACTCTACAGGCCCAATAACTAGAGATAAAGTGAACATGCCAACTACTTCTCTTCGAGTGTTATCATATTTTCTCACAGTCTGCCCTAACGGCTTGAATTCTGATGGTTCGATGCCTAAGGAAGTGGCAGTGCTAAGAGGACACACATTCAAGGCTGACCCATTATCTATCAACACTGTAGGAATTCTCTTGCCCATAGTATCCATCGTGACATACAAAGCTTACAAATGATGAGGTCCTTTTTTCGGAAGGTCTGACTTTGTGAAGGATATTGACTGCCCATGCTGAACTGGACTGACCAGACTGACTAAACCCTCGGGTGAAGTATCGATGAGAATCTGGATTTGGTTGAGTAGCCTGAGTACTGTCTGCCTGTGCTTTTGAGAAGCCATTAAAAGTCCCCAGATGGTGATATTGGCTTGAGTACGCTTAAGCTGTTTCAGTATCTCTTCCTCTTCCTCTTGAACTTCAGTGCGTTGGGATTTTTCTAACTCTCCCAAAGGATTGTCGGATTCCAAGCTGGCGGGCTTAAAATGACGACCTCCTCTAGTGACATGGTTAACATCTTCCTCATCACTGGCCCAAATATCTGCTATCTCCTCGGGTGTGCTATCAAATCTTCCCACTCTATAATATCAATCTCATTTTCTGACCCATCATCTACGGTAGACTCGGCAGAAGTCAAGCTTGATCTGAAATATTGGGTGACTCATGGTTGCCTTGGATAGACAGTTTGGTAATGGGCTTCCCAATTCATATTGGTGATCTTGGTTGTGAAATACTTCTTAAGGATACTCTGGCTAGCTTTCTCAAAATGGATGAGGTTTGGATTTTTGGGTTCAACCTGAGCCACAGGAACATCTTCTTTAAGTATGTCAGGGTTATTACCCCAACCAGAAGGAACAATGGGTTTTTCAGAGGTGTGCTTTTCAAAGATGGACTTCTCCATCTTAGGGTAAAGGACATAGAAATCGAACTTTCCACTAAGTTCTCCCAATAGGCTTATTTCGGGATCTCCGGCCTCATATCTTTTTCGCAACTCCCATTGGCTAGTCCCAGTTTTGGAGAAGGCTTTCTTGGTTCCAGTCTTAGGTCTAATGGGTTCAATCTTTGTCATCTTAGCTTCACAAGAATCTTCAGGGCAGAGAACATAGAAACTAAACCTCCCATTTCTTTTTGTCAACAAATCCACACAAGAATCCCTAGCTTCAAATCTTTCTTTGAGAGCCCACTGACTAGTACTATTCTTTGACGATTGACCCACTTTGCGAGGCTTGAGAAACCCATTTGAACTAAAACCCGGGAATGTATTTTTCTCAAACTGTCTCTATGAACGATAAAGCCCCCTTGGGCTAGTGAAGGGTTGAGAGATTTCAATCAAACCTTGATCAATGAACCCTTGTATTATATTCCGCAATGTATCACAGGATTCCGTGTCATGGCTACAAGTGGCATGGTATAGGCAGTAAAGCTTTTTGTATCTTGGCTTGTATGGGGTAATGAGCCCACGAGCTTGACAATGATGAAACATTTCAGTTATGGAAGCAGGGAATGAAGGGTGAGGGCGGATAGGCTCACAGTGGACATAAGGGTCGACATGGATAACATTGATATTTGCGGGTGGTGGGACTGCATGGGTAGGAAGTGGATTTTGGGTGACATTGAGAAGGTGGGGAAATGGTTTTGATATCTATGAGGTCTTGGATTTCATGACGGAGACGGAAGCAACGGTTGGTAGTATGGCCTTTGGATTGATGGAAATGGCAGTACTCATTTTCATTGAAGTTCTTGGGTAATGGGTTGGGTGTAGGTCTGGGTTCAAGAGGTTGGAGTAGGTCTCGAACTTTTAACTTCTCGAAGACCTTTTCCAATGGCATATAGAGTTCAGTGAATTTTCTGGATGGATTATTTCCTAATGAAAAGGGTTGGGTAAATGGAGCAGGCTGCGATATGGTATTGACTTCGGTAGCCTTCCCATTAATGACAGGTCGGCGGTTCTTGTAGGGTTCATCGATTCGGAGAGCTCCATCGGCTAGAGCGTCCTCCACTTGGGTACCAACAGCAACCAAAGCTCGAAAATTTGAAAGATATTGGAAAAATATGTGCTTATGATACACTGGGAGCAAGTTCTTCACTATCATGCGGATTTGTTCTTCTTCCTCAAGGCGGTTGGCCATTTTAGAAGCCTTGGCTCTCCAGCGGGTGAGGAAGGCATAGAAAGTTTCCCTTGATTCTTGTTTAGTAGTCTCCAAATCCCTCCTAGTGACATCAACTTATGTGTTATACCGATAATGATTGCTGAACTCAGTGCATACATCCTCCCATGTCTTCATTCTAGACTCATCCAGTGACAAAAACCATTTCAGAGTGGATCCAGCCAGTGTCTCATGGAACATTTGGGCTAGCAGGTCATCGTCAGCCCCTCGTGGGTGCCCGGCTCTCACGTACATTTTCAGATGGGCCTTAGGACAACCCATTTCATCAAACTTCTCTAACTCGGGCATTCTGAAATGAGTGGGCATACGGGCTTTAGGGAACAGAGATAACGATGACATGCCCACCAGATCATTAGACTTCCTAATACCTTTTAAGGCTTTTTCCAGGGCTTCCACCTTACTACTCAACAATATGGGCTCAGTGGAAAAGAAAGCAGGGGTCTTGGGTTTGGACTCTTTTTCCAGATCAACAGGCTGAACAAATTCTGTACCAGGCCAAATGGGATCAACAACTATCTTCGGTCTAAGGAAACATTCCTCTTCATCAACATTCTCAAACAAGGAATTAGTACGGGCTCGCACTTTATCCTCATCTTCTTTTTGGTGAACTAACTCTTGGACCACTTTTAAGAGTGCTTCAATCTTCTCATCAGTTGTCTTTCCACTAGTTCCAATAGCGGTAGCGGTATGATCTTCGTTACTAGACATCTTCGAATCAACAGGTAAACCCTTAAACAACCGACCACTAGAATCACGACGCCAAGCCAGAATGCTGGGAAAGGAAAAAGGTTTGAATCAACTAAGAGCTTCTAATGTGAAAAGGGATGAATAAGGACAATCTCACATGCTCACAAAAGTATAGGCCTAAAGCTTACATATCAACCTTTAATTCTCTCACATTCTATCTTATGAAAATGGGCCTAAAGCCTGAGTACGAATCTCGGCTCACCGCTCACATCTCAATCTTACCACAGGCTTATATCTTCTATTCAATTGACATGGGCCTACAACCCCCATCTCAAACTCACAACGGATCTAAACCTTCTATCCAAAGGACATGGGCCTAAAGCCCACATCTCATATCTTCTCATAAGGCCTAAAGACATACATCGCTATTCGAACATCATAATACTACCACGGGCCTAAGTCCAAGGATATGTAGGGTACTAGGCCCTTATCAAATACCTTAACTCTTTGGAGACACTTCCCTTAAGAGTTTAGGGCATTTCATAAGGTCTAGACCTACAATCCTAGGTCCTAGTGGTTCTACACACTTTACAATCAAGGCTCAGACAAAACTGAGGGGAAAATCCGGCAGCATAACATTACAATAATGTGCTAAAAAGTGACGTTTGGTATGTGTCCTACAGAGACAGTCTATATGGACTAATGCAAAGGGTAGGCTGAGTGTCCCTTACTCGCTCGGTCCAATCGATATACCTAACCACATGTGACATCAGGAATGTCGCGTGGGTCCAACAGTACGTGATTGGTCCGTTTGATATACCCGAGGGTACTTGGCAAGAAGGGTGATGGCTTTCGCATATATGGAACCTGAGAGTCAAAGAAACCGGACCTAGGGCTAGGCTCATCGTTGGCTATAGCATACAACGTCCTAATCATGCAGAGTCAATGCGCACACAATGCAGGAATTGAAGTCACACAGTCATACAAATGCAAGTGATTGATTTTATTAATTAAGAAATTGAAAAGCCCAAAAATAATTAATTGGAGTTTAGCCCTCGACATCCCCAGCGGAGTCGCCAATCTATGAACCAGCCAACCTGATCGGGAGGCCGCTCTTTCACTTTTGGGGGTGTTTCCTTGAGTGGATTGTGGATGATGTTTATCCGTCTCGATTTATCCTTCTCTATTATCCTTCTCTATTATCCTTCTCTATTATCCACATTTATCTTTCTCTATTATCCACTCAAGATTGGGTTTTTGAAAAAGGATGAGAGTCAAAAACTGGGAGTCGCCACCTTATTTTTAGGGAACAAGGAAACCACAAAAAGAGTTTTATTTTTAATAAAACATTGACTCCATATTTTGGAAAAGCATGGTCTTTTAAATCAAAGTAGGATTCGGGGGCTAGGTTACGAAGTGGGAAGGTTCCAAGGAACTCCTTGTAGGCACCCGCCTCGCCCTAATTAAAGGTCTCCTAATTATTATTGGGCTTGATCAAAATCTTATCAAAACAATGCTATTTATCTAATCAACCACAAAATATGGATAATAATATTTAGTACAAAAGTATAAACAATCCTAAGGATCTTAGGAGACTAGAGTCAACCTAAGATTGGACTTGCGCCCTATTGACTGCCTACATACCTTACCAATTTCTTGATAAAGATCAAAGTCCACGTAGTTCGATTACAAAGGACTCCTATTGTAATAAACCACATAATTGTAGAGATTCTATCTTATCTTGGACTCTAGTTTCGAGAGTTTAAGTTTGATCAAAACACTTGTTATGAGAGATGAAATTTCATTCCATTTTGAATTCTTTCAAAATCATTTTTTTAGACTTGTTCTCGAAGTAGATTCTTAGGCAAAATAGAACTCTATTCTTATTGTAATTCTTACAACAAAGAAGAGTCCTAAGTGGGGTCAAGTGACCCCCCTAATCCTAAGGTTTCTAGCTAATCCTAGGTTAGTATCAATACCTAAAACACTAATACATGCATGCTGGAAAATTCTGGAAAATAGGTAAAAAATGCAACCAAATATGTGAACAATGCATGAAAATGTCCTAAATGCAATCTAGGTTAGCTATGGGAACCTAGGCATGTTTCTAAATTGATTTAAGCCTAAAAAATGAGTTTTAATGCACTTTTAGGTCACTTTAATTCCATGGACAAATTTATATGCAACCAAAGAGTGGTTTAAAACCCATAAAATAAAAGAATAAAAAAAGTGTAAATGACCTAATATGCAACCTAGTATGATGTCCTAATTTATCCCATACAACATGCTTGAAAACAACATTTTATTCATAGGAAATAAACACAAGGGTAGAGTCTTACCTTTTGCATGCTCACTCGAACACATTTGATATTTTTAAGCACACTTTAAGAGATAAAAAATAAACTAACCAACCTAATATGAACAATACAAATTCATCCTAAAAATACTAGCATGTGATTATAAACTAACCTAACATGATTACTAACCTAAAAGACTTAAACATGCATGAACCTAATCCTAAATATCCAATCCTAATATGGCATGACTAAAGAAGAATGGAAGAAGAGGAATATGCATACATATTATAAAAATAATTCCTAAAGAAACAATAAACTAGCCTATCATGCATACTAAAGAAATATGGAACTTAAACTATGCATGCTAATAATGAACTATATCCTATGCATGCATACTAACAATGAACTAAATCCTATACATACTTAAAGAATTAAAAACCTAACCTAGCATGATTAAAGAAGAAGAAGAAGAAGAAAAAGAAGAAGAAGAAGAAGAAGAATAGAAAAGAAAACTTTAAACTACATAACCTACTAACCTCTTTGCTTCCTTCCCTCTTGCTCCAAGCCTTCTCCTCAAGCTCCAAGGAATCCAAGGACCTCAAGGACTTTAAAAATTAAGCTAGAGTGCTATGGGGGAAGCTTGTGCAATTGCTCAAACCTCTACTCTCCAAGCTAGCTCTCTAAAGCTTATTCTGTGTGTTAAAACTGATTTCAGAGCCCTCTATTTATAGGGAGGCATGAGTTTGATCAATGGCTGAGTTTAAATATCTTAGGAATGATCCAAGGGATCTAAACCAGCCTTCCAAGGTGTTTGAACTCATCTCAAATTCTACATGACCGAACTGGACACATGGCAAGGCCTAGAAGAGTCCTGGCAGGAAAAAAATACTGAAAAATTAGCAAAATTGGATAAAGTGGTCATTGACCATCCACTCTAGGATGGTTGGCCATCCCTCATGGACGGTTGGCCATCCCTAAGTGGACGGTCATCGATCCTCCATCCCTAAATTTGCCCTATGTGGGCCTATCTCAGCCCGTTTTGACCCGGTTTCGGTTTTTTTCGACTTTTCGGGCCCATTTTAAGTCCAAATTTGACGATTCAAGGGTCGAAATGATCGTGATTCGATTCTCCATGTTTTAAGAAGTGTTTGAAGTGAAAATGCATTGACCAAAGTCAACGTTTTAGGGAAAAGTCGACTGATTAGCTGTTTAGGGCCTGCCGGGCCCAAATTAGGGTTTTGAAATTTGCTAACCGAGTTCTTTTGAAATCATTTCTTCTTTTTGAAACAAGTTTTAAAATATTTTAGGAAAGTGTTTTGAAGCCTTTGAAGGCTTTGGTTTGATAAAAATATCGAATCTCGGTCGCTTCCGGGCTTAAAAGGGCCTTTTGAGCCTTAAGAGGCAATCATGAGCCAGAAGGCTCTACAGACCTTGCCATTGATCAAGTTAGCTACCAAACACACTTTAAATATCTATGCCAAAGCCTCGAGACCATTCGAGACAAGATCGACAGTTATTCAGGGCTTTTGTGATTCAAAGTACAGTACTGCCCTTCAAGTCACAAAATGCCTTATTTTCTATCAAGCCTGGCTCAGAATGCCATGGAATTTTGCAGGGATGTTCCTAGACTCTCTAAAAACTAAATGCAAAAAGAACTGACTCAATCTGACCTAAAAACCTACATGCAATAATGACCTCTATCTAACTACCCACAAGGGTAAAAAATGGATGTCTACAGTCACCTCATTATCAGGAATGGAGATTTATTCTTTGATTGACTTTAATGAAATAAATTGATTTCTTTCGATTGCCTTAAAGTCAATTCAAATGCTTGGAGTGAACCACATAGTTCATCCACTCTAAGCAAGTCAACATCCTTGCTTTCCTCTATTGTAGTGATTTTGGGTTGAAATCTGTCAAGTAAAGACCTTAAGATTTTGTTGACAACCACTTTGTCAGCTATTTTCTCACCAAAATTAAAATAGGTATTAACAATGTCATTCAACTTAGCATAGAATTCAGAAAAAGTTTCATTATCTTCCATCATAAGTCTCTCAAAGTTAGAAGTCAAAATTTGGACACGAGATTTTCTAACTTGACGAGTACCCTCATGAGTAACTTGCAAGACATCCCAAACTTCTTTCGAAGTGGAGCAAGTCATTATCCTACTGTATTCTGACCCAGATACACCATTAAAAATGGCGTAAAGACCTTTGTTATTCCAACTACTCCTCTCTAGGCCAGTCCTATCTCATTCCTTAGGAGGTTTGGGAATAGTGACACCATCTTTGGTTACAGTAGGGGGACTCCAACCATTTTCTACAGTTAACCAAACTTTATCATCAATAGACTTCAAGAAAATCATCATTTTTGACTTCTAAGAGGCAAAATTCAATCCTTCAAACAATGAGGGTCTAGTGTTAGAACCACATTCTTTCAAGAAATCCATATCCTCGAAACAGGAACACACTCAGGTGATTAAACCTTACAAGCGAACCGTGCTCTAATACCAATTAAAATTTTAAGGATGTTATTTCTTGGTAGAAAAATATGAATTTATTACCTAGCCATTAATTAGTGTTCAGTTGACAATAATATGCAAGATTAAACAACCACAATGAACACAGGAATTTACAAGGAGAACCCCAACGGGTAAAAAACCTCGGGAGCACCATAAATCACTATGAATGAACAAACTAAGTACAAGTAAGGTGATACTACCCAACAATGATGCTTGAGTCCACAAGACCAATAGAATCATTTCTTGAACGATCGTCTAACGAGTCAACGTTGCCTTCACAGCATTTCCATCGATTGAATCCACAATCCTAGCTCTACACACCAATATCCATGGTGTCAATGGAAATCCACCGTACAACGGGACTCCACCATTCACTAAACTAGGTAGTTGAAGTTGAGATAGCTAAGCTGTAAGGAACTATGCATCATATCATGATAGGAAGTCTAAGAGACTAAGTATGCATAGTTAAACCAAAGTGAAGCCTAATGATCTGAGAAAGCAATATTCTCTTGGGAGCTTGTCAAAGGGACTTCACTAATCATAACACTAAGGAAAGGGCTTTATATAGAGGCAGAGCAAAACCCTAGGGTTTCTAACAGTCAAAGGAGTAGAAACCACGAATTACACTTAAATTAGGTTAGAAAATCCGAGTTGGATCGATCCTACAAATTAGCTTGGATCGATCCAACCTTCTCTGCCACTTGGATCGATCTGGGCTCGAAAGCTGGATCGATCCGGGCTCGAAAGCTGGATCGATCCAATATTGTAGTTCACAAATAGGATAGATCCTGCTTAAAATTTTGGATCGATCCAAAATGTGCAATAGGCCAAAATTAATTAATTTTCAAGAGAAAATGACCTATGAGCAATAAAGGATCATTCATAGGTGTTTGGGGCAATATAAATCACCTATGGTCAATTGAATAACCTAGGTTCTAAGTTAAACTTACCTTCCTAGGACATAAACCAACACACGAAGCAATACGTGATTTTAACGAATTGAAGCACTTTTCTTAGGCTTGATGCAGTAGCTTAAGCTTTTAGGGATTACTGGCTTGAGACCAATCACATATACAGGCTTTTGACATCCGAATTAGCCAACATATACAAATGATATACTTAACAATTTCAAACGGCCATTTGGGACTTAGATAATTATAAATAGAGCTTTTTTTCTCATTTATTGACATCAATCCAATACATTCAAGAGCATTCATTGTAAGCATTTATCATTTAAAGCTTTCTCTTACAAATCCTTGAGCTATCTTTGTTAATCATTTGAGAGGCTATTACTTTGAGCTTGTACTTGTGCAAATGAGCTTGTTGAAACATTTATTGTATCAAACTCTTGTTATATATCTTGTGAGCTAAGGGTTGGGATATAACCCTTGTGAAGCTTGGAGTTTGGTGGTCAAACTCAAGCTTGTATTGAAGAGCTGTTGTCTCTTGGTACTTATCTTCCGCCGTGAAAGAAGATTGAGTGGTGTTTATCTTCCGCCATTAAAGAAGATTGTTGGTGCTAATCTTCCGTCGTGAAAAAAGATTGCTGTAAATATTTATCCACCTTAAAGGAGTGATCCTATAGTGGATTGATTAATCATTGAGCTTGGTGCTTAAGGCGTAAACGTAGGCGGAGTCCGAACCACATTAAAATCATTGTGTTTGATTTCTCTAACTCTCTCTTTCATTTCCAATTAATTGTTTATATATTTGTGCTTCTACTGAATTTAATTGGAACATAATTTTTATTTGGTAATATTTGCTTAAAGTTTGCCAAAACCCTATTCACCCCCTTCTAGGGTTATATACTCGGGACAACAATTGGTATCAGAGCTAGTACTCAATTACATTGTTATCTTGAGCTAAATATCAATGGCAAATGTAAGGGATTCAAGCTTTTCACAAAGCTATTTCGTTGACTGACCTCAAATGTTGGAAAAATAGAATGTAAATTTGGATTGAATCTTATAACATGGCTGTTTGGAGAGTGATTATTAAAGGTAATCGTGTCATCTACACCACCATTGAAAATGGTACTCAAACTTCTAAAGACATGGATGCTTGGACTGAAAATGACATGAAAATTCTTTAAGTCAACTTTAGAGCAAAGAACGTCCTCTATTGCACCGTGAGTGACGCTGAATACAATCGCATATCCAGATGCTATACTGCTCAAGAAATGTGGAAAAATCTTGACGTAATGTATGGAGGAACAAAACAGGTAAAACGCTCCAAACTCATTATGGCTATGCGTGATTATGAACTATTTAAGACGGAAGAAAATGAAAGTGTTAGTTCTATGTTTACTCGTTTTACTCACATTATTAATGACTTGAAAGCTCTTGGTAGAAGAATTACAAATTGGGATATTATTTCAATGATTCTTGTAGTTCTTCCAAAGTCATGGAAATCAAAAGTTACGGCTATTCAAGAACCCAAAGATTTGGATACACTTGATATAGACGATCTTTTTGGCTATCTCTTAACTCATGAGACCACCTTGAAGAAACAAAAAGAAGAAAAGGCAAAGAAGAACCTTGCCCTCAAATCCACCTCTCATGATGATGTTAGTGATGATGAATGTGCTGAAAATGATGATCAAGATATGACATTCATCACAAGAAAGTTTTAAAAATTCTTGAGAACACGAAGAGCTCTTGGGAAGCCCAATCAAAGTGGAAACTCAAACACTCATGACAACAATTGCTTCCATTACAAAAAGCCGGGACATATGATTGCAAATTTCCCATCAAGAAGGAAAAAGAGGAGAAAGAATATCGAAGAAATGATAGAAGAGGGAAAGCCATGAATGCCACAACTTGGGATGAAGTCATTGATGTAATTGATAGCGATGATGATTCTCATGAAGAAACGGTGAATTTTTGTCTTATGGAAAATGAAGTTAATGAGGTTTGCATGAACTCAATTCAAGACAAGGAGAAATGGTACTTGGATAGTAGATGTTCAAGGCACATGACCGGAGACAAGAACAAATTTATCTCCCTTACCTACAAAGGTGGCGGCTATGTCACATTCGGAGACGACGCAATGGGTAAAATTATAGGTAAAGGTAAAATTGGAAATACCTCTATCACTATTGATAATGTATTGCTTGTTAGTGGTTTAAAACATAACTTGCTTAACATTAGTCAATTATGTGATAGTGGTTATTTTGTCAATTTACTTCATCTTCTTGCAATGTTAATAAAAATGAAAAGAATGTTTTCATTGCAAATCGTTTTAAAAATGTATACACAATTGATTTTGATGAATTGACACTTCAAGATGTAACATGTTTTGCCGCTTTGCAAGAAACAAGTTGGTTGTGGCATAAAAGACTTGTTCATGCTAGTATGGATTTATTGCATAATCTTTCTAAAAAGAATTTGGTTAATGACTTGCCCAAAGCTAATTTTACAAAATATAAAGTTTGTGATGCTTGCCAACTTGGAAAACAAATTAGAACAAGTTTTAAACCCAAATGTTTCATCTATACATCTAGACCTTTGGAGTTGCTACATCTTGATTTGTTTGGACCAAATAATGTAGAAAGTTCTGGTAGTAAACTCTATGCCTTTGTCATTGTTGATGATTTTTCAAGGTATATATGAGTTCTATTTATTACTCACAAGAGTGAAGCTAGTGGCGTATTTATAAAACTTTATAAAAAGATTGAAAATATTTAAGGCCACTCAATTACTCATGTAAGAAGTGATAGAGGTAGAGAGTTTAAAAACCAAGACATCGAAAACTTTTGTGACAAAAAAAGTTACTCTTATAACTTCTTCGCTCCCAAAACTCCTCAACAAAATGGGGTGGTTGAAAGAAAGAATCGTTTATTAAAAGGGATGGCTAGAACCATGCTAAATGAACATCATTTTGCTAAATCATTTTGGGCGGAAGCGGTTAACACCGCATGTTATGTAGGAAATAGAGTGGTTATTAGACCTAATTTGGCCAAAACTCCATATGAGCTTTGGAAAGGTCGAAAACCAAACATTGGTTATTTTAAAGTTTTTGGTTGTAAATGCTTTATTTTAAATGATAGAGAACACTTGTCTAAATTTGATGCTAAATTTGATGAAGGTGTGTTTATTGGTTATTCAATGAATACTAAAGCTTATCGTGTTTACAATAAACGCACTCAAACGATTCAAGAATCTATTCATGTTGTTTTTGATGAAGCTAATCCATTCTCTCCTAAGCATATTGTGTAGGAAGATGATGTATCTAGGCCTATTCCTCATGTGGAAGAAGAAGTTAATGATCCCAAAACAATTGACACACCCAACGATGAACCAAATAATACATCAAATGAGAACTTACCCAAGATAGATGATGTTTAATAAGAAGAGACTCATGAACTACCCAAGGCGTGGAAATTTGTGAGAAATCATCCAATTGAATAAGTCATAGGTAATCCTTCAAAAGGGGTAAGTGATTGCATCATATATTTGTATATTTCTCATGCATTATTCCCACCATTTTGTGCACACTTGAGCCAATTTTACTTGTAAATAGATGCTTTTCATGTTTTGCCTTGTTTTTGTGCCTTGTAGGTTGAATGCAAATAAATGGATGCTTTTTGCATGCAAAGTTGGACCTTGGAAGTTTTCATAGATTGAATCAGACCATGAGACCATCGTGGTTGGAAAGTAGACTTCTCAAGCTTCGCGTGCATATAAAGAACGTCCAAATCCGACTCCGGACGAGAAAGTTACAAGCGTTTGAAGTCGGGGCATTTTTAGGCATTTTGCTGCTGGGAAGTACTACCGGTAGTAAGAAAGCTACTACTGGTAGTAGTTTTGTGCATTGTGGACTTTGCTGAACCCGAGGGGATTACTACCGGTAGTTGAAAACCTACTACCGGTAGTTCTGCCCGATTTTGCAGCAGTTTATTTTGCAATTTGTTTCTTTTTGCAAGGGCACTTTGGACTTTCATCCCTCATGTCTTGTAACCCTAGAGGGGGGTATTTATAGCACATTTGCAGCTGGAGAAGGGGGCTTAACCTTATTCTTACCTTAGGAGTAGGAGTAGATTAGTTTTTCTCTTAGTTTTTATGAGTAGATTAGTTTTCTTCAAGTTTCTTCAAGTTTATGTAATGTAACCTAGTTCTTAGCTTGTAAAACTTTATATTTCCATCTTCAATCAATAGAATAGCATTTATTTTCAAGTTTCTTGCATTTATTTCTTTGGATGGCTAGCTAAACACCTCAAAAGTGGGTTCTATGGTGGATTTCCTCTCCAAACCCTAGGTAAATAGTGTTTTCTCATCTCAAAAGCTTTCAATGTTTATAGAATGTTGTTTATATGCTCTCTAATCCTTAGAAACCTTGTAGTTTCATATTCATGATCATTGTATGACTTGTTATGGTTGGTTATTGAGCACATATGCATATTACATGTTTGTAAAAATGCTTCATCTTTTGAACCCTTGTAATATCATATTCATGACCATTGCATGGCTTGTTATAATTGGTTATTGAGCACATATGCATGCTACATGTTTGTGAAAATGCCAATGAGAGTATTGAACTTCATTTTATCAATCGTTTCACTTTATTTGAGCCTCTATTGTTAAATCTTCCAATCAAGACCATAGAGTAAATGATTCTTGATTGAGTTTATGTTTGAGAAATCATATATCAAAGGTTGGAATGAATGAACCCATAGGACCCATCTTCTTTTCTTAATTAGTTTTCATTTGCAATTTGCCATCAATTTGGCACAAACAACTCTCAACAATCAAAACCCCCATGATTTTACACTTTATTTTACATTCATTGGTTAGCAAAACCTAAGGATCATTTAGACCAGTTCCACTCCCTGTGGAGATGACCTGAGGACTCCCTCAGTATTTATTATGCTTGGCGATGTTTAAATTCCTACGCTTGGGAATATATTGAGCACAACCACAAAGTGACAAGCAGTAAGTACTCGTACTAATCTTAGAAATGGGTGTGGCAACATTGCATTTGTTTCTCAAATTGAACCTAAACATTTTAATGAAGCCAAAAATGATGATAATTGGATTATGGCCATGCAAGAAGAACTAAATAAATTTAAAAGAAATCAAGTATGAGAACTTTTACCTAAGCCTAATGACCATTCTATCATCGGTACTAAATGGGTTTTGTGAAATAAAAAGGATGAAGATGGAAATGTGATTAGGGATAAGGCAAGACTTGTTGCACAAGGCTATAATCAATAAGAAGACATTGATTATGATGAAACATATGCACCGGTTGCTAGACTTGAAGCCATTCGCTTGCTTCTTGCTTTTGCTAGTTTTAAGAATTTCAAATTGTATCAAATGAATGTGAAAAGTGCATTTCTAAATGGTTATATTTCGGAGGAAGTTTATGTTAAACAACCTTCCGATTTTGAAAATAATACTTTTCCTAACCATGTATACAAACTTTCAAAAGCACTCTATGGCTTAAAACAAGCACCAAGAGCATGGTATGAAAGGTTACGTGGCTTTTTGCTCACTAATGGTTTTATTAGAGGCAAAATTGACACTACACTTTTCATAAAGATTAAAGAAAAAGATATGCTTATTATTCAAATTTATGTTGATGATATTATTTTTGGTGCTACTAATGATCTTCTTTGTCAAGAGTTTGCTAAATTCATGTAAGATGAATTTGAAATGAGCATGATGAGAGAATTGACATTCTTTCTTGGACTTCAAATTAAGTAAATCAAAGAAGGATTTTGATCAATCAAGCAAAGTATGTGAAGGACATGCTAAAGAAATTTGACATGGAATGTGTGAAGTCTAGTCCAACTCCCATGAGTCCTTCAACCAAGCTTGACATTGATGAAAATGGTAAGAAAGTTGACCAAAAGTTATATCGAGGTATGATTGGTAGTCTTCTTTACTTAACTGCTAGTAGATCGGATATAATGTTTAGTGTATGCTTATGTGCTAGATTTCAAGCTAATCCCATGGATTCCCACTTGAAAGCCGTTAAACGCATATTCAAATATCTTGTTGGAACTCATGATTTAGGCTTATTATTTCCTAAGCATGCTTCTTTTAACTTATTAAGTTATTCGGATGCTGATTTTGCCGGTTGTAAAACCGATAGGAAGAGCATTAGTCGCACTTATCATTTTCTTGGCCACTTGCTTGTCTCTTGGTTTAGCAAGAAACAAACATCGGTTGCTCTTTCTACCACTGAAATAGAATATATTGCTGCTGGAAGTTGTTGTGCTCAAGTTCTTTACATGACACAACAACTTGAAGACTATAGGATCACCTTCAATCACATACCAATTCGGTGTGATAACACTAGTGCAATTAATATTTCTAAAAATCCATGCTTACACCCTCGCACAAAATACATTGAAATTAGGCACCATTTCATCCGTGACCATGTGCAAAGGGGAGATGTTGAACTAGAATTTGTAAGCACGGACCTAATTGGCGGACATCTTAACGAAACCTCTCCAAGAGGATCGTTTTTGTACAATTCGGCGTGAACTTAGTATGATTAGACCAATGGAATTGTAATTATGCTTGTTGCCTATATCTCATTTGTTCTCTCTTTCCCTTTTTGTTGATGACAAAGGGGGAGAAAGACCTTTGATATATTCTTTGATTATGCCTTGCTTATTGTATATGTTGATTAACCATAGTTTGTTGTGCAAAATTGAGGGGGAGCTCATGCTCTCTCATTTATGATTCAAAGTAATGGTTTGTCATCATAAAAAATGGGGAGATTGATAGCCCTAAAGTCAATTTCGTTGACCACATTTTGATGATCAACAAACAATACTTTAATTACTAACAAGTGGTTAAGTGTTTTTGTCTCCATAGAATCAAAGACATATCTTGTTGGAGCTCATCAACATATCCCAGGCTTCTTAATTGTGCAAATGTTCAAAATCAATGGATTATGAAGATCAAGAGCAACTTGAAGTCCTTCCTTGAAGATCTTTTGAAGCCAAGTTGTTTTAGGAATTATATGTAAGGCAACTCAATTGCTTAACCTTGCATAGCTCAAAGACAAAATGTTTTACTCATATTGCAGTGACATACATACCTTTGAAAATCTTGCAAAATGATTTTAAGCTAAGTCAAAAATGCCTTTGAACTCTTAGTTAAACATGTTGGTAGTTGATTTAGACTTAAGAATATCAGAAAATTTGCTCAAGAACATGCTTAGTCGACTAACCCCTCTAGTCTATTCAACTAAACATGATCCAGTAGCTAAGACTTTGAGAAATCTTAGTCTAGTCGACTAATCATCTAAGGTAATCGACCAACTGGTCTTTTAGTCGACTAACTCTATTGTCCAGTCGACTAAAAGCCATGCAGTAGTGTAGACATCCATTTTTGACCATGAGTAGGGTCATAGATGGTTGCCTGTGATTTGAGGTGAAATAGGGTGTTGAAACCCAAAGTTGTCAGTTTTACCCTTGTGAGCAGTTAGATAGAGGTTATTATCGCATGTAGGTTTTTAGGGTAGATTGAGTCGGTTCTTTTTGCATTAGGTTTTAGGGAGTCCATAGATGTCCCTGTCAAATTTCACTGCATTCTGACTAGATTAGTCGACTAGATACACAAGTGTTTGTCGACTAGTTGAAGTTCCTGAGAAAACATGTTTAAACATGTTTACTACATCCTCGATTAGTTGACTAGTTTAAGTGTTAGTCGACTAGTTTTATGTTTCTCAACATAGGCTTACTGTATCCATAATTAGTAGACTAGTCCTCTTGGGTTAGTTGAAAGAAAAATTTACAAGAAACTTTAAACTAAATCAACTTCTAACGATTAGACTAGTTAAATTAAGGTTCAAAAACTATTTTTGACAATATTCAAACAGCTTACAACTATTCTATATGATACATGCCAAAACATTATGAATGAAAAAGTTTTGTCTTGAGCCATGCAAGGTTAAACAATTGAGATACCTTACATTCAATTTATAATACATTAGAAACAAAAGCTTGACTTCAATTTGATCTTCATAATACTTTTGTATGAGCATAAACACATCAAGAGTTGCTTTGAGATATGTTAATGAGCTCCAACAAGATATAGTCTTTGAGTCTAAGGAGGCAAACACTTAATCAAACGTTAGTAGCTTAAGTAATGTTTACTTATCATCAAAATGTGGTCAACGAAATTGACCTTAGGGCTAACAAAATTATTGTTCTTTTAGGCACTTTATCAAACACTTGTATTCTCTAAGTTTTGATTTTATAACTAACAATCCAAACTATCAAAAAGAATAAAACAAATAATCAATTAACTCATTACAAGATACCAAACTAGTATAAAGTTTAAAATTGAAAAATCCCTTGGAAACTAAAAAAGAAAAAAAAAATTTACACCATACCAAATGAGTTGTCGGCTTGCTACAAAGCCACAAAATCTTCAAAGTACAAACACTCAAATTTAAAACTTTTTATTAGTACTAGGTGGAGTAACCAGTGCTACGCACGAGTTTGGTGTCAAAAGGTGTTATCTTAGCTTTCATGAGTTTGTAAAGTTTCACTTTCATCCGTACTATCATTGTGCCGTTCAAAAAAGAGACGAAAAATGAGCATATGCGCCATTCATATGGCTTTATTAATGTTTAAAATGCCTAAAGTACCCTTATATATCAGTGAATTATCAAAATCAAAGCACCGCACATGGCATTTAATTGACGTAATTTTGGTTCTGTCAGTTAATGTCCTACCTTGGTACAACTTTTAAAATTCATGAACTAAATCGAGCAAAACTAAAGTTTAGGGACCACATTAGTATTTCCCTCAAAGTTCAGGGTACAAAGAAATTTATTAACCCTAAATTTAATGATTGTAATTCTTAGGTGAGCGATCAAAAGGGAGAGGGATAAGTGGGCTTGGGTTGCTTCAGGTGAGTGATTGAGAAAGAGATATGAGTGAGTTTTGGTTTTTTCACTCTTCCCCTCTCTTCTACTTTTTTGAGTTGGATCATTTTTTACTTTTAGAACTTTTTTTTTGGTCTCATTTTTTAATGCATCTCAGTTGCATCGTTATATCAAAATCGACGAACGAGATTAAAATGTATCATAAATTTACTTACGGTATATAGCGTAATGGATCGATCAATTCTGTACATATAAGAATGTAAGTATAAATATCTTAGAGGTGAGATTTGCTGCTTGAACGTTGATTTTCTCATGTGCATTTGAGAAATAAGCTTTATAAATGTGTTAATCTCCATTGATTACCACCATATTGATCTACATCGTAAATCTAATGGTAGATTAGCAATTGTGAACCCTCATGACTTTTAGGATCACTTCGGTTGAATTTTTTAAAAGACTAGGAGTCGCCACCTTATTTTTAAGGAATAAGGAAACCTTAAAAATGTTTTATTTTATTTAAAACAAAACAACTTCTTATTTTTGGAAAAATCATGGTTAACGAATCAAAGATGGATTCGGGGTTAGGTTGTGGCGTGAGAAGATTCCAAGAACACAATCTTGTAGGCACCCACTTCACCCTAATTAAAGGTCTTTTAATTTATTTGGGCTATTTAATATATTATCCATATGCAAAAATCAACCTAACTAACTAAAACAAATAATAAAAAATAAAATCAAACAAAATCCTAAAAACCCAGGACACTTAGTATCTTAGGGTGGACTTCAGCTTTATTAGCGTATGCGTATCTTACTAGTTTTCTAGTAAGCTTTAAAGTCCACGTAATTCGAAATGACATAGAACTCATCCTATTATAGGGAACTACATTCATACCAATCATTATCACAAAGGATTATCTTACAACAATCCAAACTCATTTAGAAATCAATTCTAGAGAGACTTTATTTTGTAAAATAATTCTTTTATATATTTCGAGGGAATTTATCTTTGAAAACAAATCTTTCTCAAAGAGTCCAATTTTATGAAAACAATTGATTTAAAACGAAATGCCACTTCTTAAAACATGTTTTGAAAATCATTATTGAAAAAAATTTAAGGTTTGAAAACATTAATTTGGAAAAATGGTCAAATCCCGGTCAATTTTGGTTAAAACCCTAGTAATGGTCAATTACCTATCATGGACCATTATGAGCCAAAATACTCTAAAACCATGTTGTAGACATCCATTTTTGACCATGAGTATGGTATATAATGGTTGCATGTGATTTGAGGTGAAATAGGGTGTTAAAATTCTAAGTTGCCAGTTTTACCCTTGTGAGTAGCTAGATAGAGATCATTATTGAATGTAGGTTTTTAGGTCAGATTGAGTCGGTTCTTTTTACATTTAGTTTTTAGAGAGTCTAGGAATGTCCCTGATAAGTTTTATAGCATTCTGAGTCGGGGTGGATGGCAACATTGTCCTTTTGATCATAGAAGCTCTGAATGACTGTCGACTTTGTCTCAGGTGGTCTCGAGGCTTTGGCATGGATATTTAGGATGTGTTTGGTAGCTAAGTTGATCAGTGGCAAGATTCATAGAGCCTCTCGGCTCATGTTTGGCTTTTAAGGCTCGAAAGGCCCTTTCAAGCTCAGATTAGGGTTTCAACCGGAAATGACCGAAATTCGATCTTTTTATCAAACCAAAGCCTTCAAAGGCTTCAAAAAACTTTATTAAAATGTTTTAAAACTTGTTTCGAGAAGAAGAAACGATTTCGAGAGCGATTGGTTAGCAGATTTCAAAACCCTAATTTAGGCCTAGCAAGCCCTAAACAACTAATCAGTAGAGTTTTCCCTAAAAATTTGACTTTGGTCAATGCATTTTCACTTCAAACAATTCTTAAAACATGGAGAATCGAATCACGATCGTTTTGGCGCTTGAATCGTCGAATTTGGACTTGAAACGGGCCCGAAAAGCCTAAAAAAGCCGAAATCGGGTCGAAACGGGATGAGATAGGCCCACATAGGGAAAATTAGGCTTCGATGCTCGATGACCATCCCCTAAGGGACGGAAAACCGTCATGAGGGATGACCAACTTTCCCTAGGAGGATGGTCACCCGAGCATTTGGCCTAAAACTGCTAATTTTCAGTGTTTTGATTTTCTAGGACTTTGCCAAGTGTCTAGCTCGGCCTTGGGGACTCTGGGATGAATTTGGAGACCTTGGAAGACTGGTTTATGATCCTTGGATCATTCTTAAGAGATTTAATGTGAGCCATTGATCAATTTGAAGCTTCCTTATAAATACAAGACCCTGAAATCAGTTTTAGAAGACACAAAAGGCATTTAGAGAGCCAAATTGGAAGAATAAAGCCTTGAGGCATTACACCAACCCCCCTAGAAACTTTAATTACATCTTTGAAGTCCTTGGAGTTTGAAGAAGAAGCTAAAAGCAAAGGTAAAGAAAGCAAAAAAGGTTAGTAAAATTAATTATTGTGTTTTGTTTTGATAAGTTACATAAGAGTTTGCATACTTCATCTTCTTCTTCTTCTTCTTCTCTTTCATTCTTCTTCTATGTCCATACTATGTTAGGGATGGATACCTAGGTTGGGTATTCAAAGGTTAGGAGTAAAGGTTGGTTGCATATAGGTTGCAATTGGATGTTCTGCAATTATGAATAAGTTTGAGTCTAGTTTATTTGATGCAAATTAATAGGAGTATGTTTATAATCATTTTTGAGTCTAGAATGCATGTTAGGAGTTGGTTTTATGCATATTATTTTCTATTTTTTTTAGGTAGGAATGCATATTAGATAAAAGGTTCAAGTCTTTTGCATATATAGGGTAAGGGTGAATTTGTTTTGGTATATTTTTTAGATAGTTTGTGTTTAGGATTGTTTATATCATTATTTTTAATCATATTTATCTTGGAATATCATATGAATTGTGGTCGAGGCAGCAAGCAAAGGTGAGTCCCTTCCCTTGTGTTAAAATTGGATGTTTTAAGCATAATACATGATTAATTTTTGGTATATCATATTAGGTTGCATATTAGATCATTTACATCTTTTTTATTCTTTATTTTTATGAGTTTTAATCTACTTTTTGACCACATTTAAATATGTCCAAGGTTTAAAAGTGACCTTAAAGTGGATTAAAAATCATTTTTAGGGTCAAAACTAACATAGAAATATGCCTAGGTTCACATAAATAACTTAGTTTGCATTTAGGACATCTTTCATGCATTGTTTGCATTCTTTATTGCATTTTTAGTGTATTTTCAGAAATTCCAGCATGCATAATGTTAATATTTTAGGTGTTTAGACTAACCTAGGACTAGTTAGAGACCCTAGGATTAGGGGAGTCATTTGACCCACTTAAGACTGTTCTTTGTTGTAAGAGTTACAATAGGAATAGAGTTCTGTTTTATTTAGGAATCTACTTCGAGAAGGATTCTAAAAAAGCTATTTGAAAGTATTCAAATTGGAATGAAATTCCATCCTTTATGATAAAGTGTTTTGATCAAATTCAAACTCTCGAAGCTAGAGTCCTAGATAAGATAGAATCATTTTGGCTATGTAGTTCATTACAATAGGAGAGTCATAAGTATCGAACTACGTGGACTTTGATTCTTATCAGGGAACTGGTAAGGCACATAGGCAGTCAATAGGGCGCAAGTCCAATCTTAGGATGACTCTATGTCTCCTAAGGTCTTTAGGATTTTGATTCTTTTTTATTATTATCTATTATCTAGTATTATCTACACTACTTTCTTGGTTCATTAGATATGATAGGGTTATTTTTATGAGACTTTGATAAAGCCCAAAATTAATTAGGAGACCTTTAATTAGGGTGAGGTGGGTGCCTACAAGGAGTTCCTTGGAACCTTCCCACTTCATAACCTAGCCCCCGAGTCCAACTTTGATTTGAAGACCATGCTTTTTCCAAAAATGGGGTCATTTATTTTATTGAAAATAAAACTCTTTTTTATGGTTTCCTTATTCCTTAAAAATAAGGTGGCGACTCCCAGTTTTTTGCAAACACTTATCCTTTTTCAAAACCCAATCTTGAGTGGATAATAGAGAAGGATAACTGTGGATAATAGAGAAGGATAAATCGAGATGGATAAAGATCATCCACAATCCACGATGATTCAAAAGTGAAAATGGCCTCCCAATATGGGTCAGCTGGTTCACAGATTGGCGACTTCGCTGGGATATCGAGGGCTAAACTCCAATTAACTATTTTTGGGCTTTTCAATTTCTTAATTAATAAAATCAACCACTGGCATATGCATGATTGTTTGACTTTGATTGTTGCATTGTGTGCGCATTGACTCTGCATAATTAGGACCGTTGTATGCTAAGCCATCGATGAGCCTAGCCATGGGCCCAGTCTCTTTGAGTTTTGGGTTCCATGTACGCAAAAGCCATCACTCTTCTCGCCACGTACCCTCGGGTATATCAAACGAACCAATCACGTACTATTGGACCCACGCGACATTCCTGATATCACATGTGGTTAGATATATCAATTGGACCGAGCGAGTAAGGGACACTCAGCCTAACCTTTGCATTAGTCCATGTAGACTGTCTCTCTGGGACACATACCCTACATTACCTGTTCACACACTATTGTAATGTTATGCTGTCGGATTTACCCCCGGTTTTGTTTGAGCCTTCATTGTGAAGTGTGTAGAACCACTAGGATTTGAGTTGTAGGAGTATGCCCTTTATGAAATGCCCTAAACTCTTAAGGGACGTGTCCTCAAAGAGTTAAGGTACTTAATAAAGGCCTAGTACCCTACATGTTCTTGGACTTAGGTCTGTGGTAGTGTTATGCTGCCCGAATAGTGATGTATGTCTTTAGGCCTTATGAAAAGATGTGAGACGTGGACTTTAGGCCCATGTCCTTTGGATAGAAGGTGTAGGTCCGCAGAAATTTTGGAATGTGGGCTTTAGGCTCATGTCAATTGGATAAAAGGTATAGGCCTGCGGTAAAATTGAGACGTGAGCTGTCAGAATGAGCTTCGTGCTTGGGCTTTTGGCCTATTTTTATAGGATAGAATGTGAGAGAGTGAGATTGATGTGTGGGCCTTGGGCCCATACTTTTGTGAGCATGAGTTTGTTGTCCTTTTCATCATTTTCCTATTAGAAGCTCTCAGTTGATTCAAATCTTTTCCCGTTTTCTTTTCCCAGCATTCTGGCTTGGCGTCGTGATTCTAGTGGCCGATTAATTAGCTTGAAAGGTTCATCCGTTGATTCAAAAATGTCTAGTCACGAGGATCATACCCTACCATTATTGAGGCTAAGACAGTTGATGAGAAGATCGATGCGCTCTTAAGAGCAGTCCAAGAATTGGTCCATCAGAAAGGAGATGAGGATAAAGTGCTAATCCGTACTAATCCCCTATTTGATAATGTTGATGATGAGGAGTGTTTCCTTAAGCCTAAGGTAGTTGCTGAGCCCACCATGTCTGGTACAGAATTTGGTCAGCCCATTGATTTGGATAAGGAGCCCAAGCCTAAAGCCCCTGCCTTCTTTTCCGTCGAGCCCATTTTGTTGAGTTGTAAGGTGGAAGCCCTAGAGAAAGCTTTGAAAGGTATCAGAAAGTTTGATGATTTGGTGGACATGTATTCACTGTCTCTATTCCCTAAGGCCCGTATGCCCACTCATTTTAGGATGCCTGAGTTGGAGAAGTTTGATGGGATGGGTTGTCCTAAGACCCATTTGAAGATGTATGTGAGGGCCATGTACCCTCGAGGGGCTGACGATGACCTGTTATCCCGAATGTTCCATGAGACACTGGCTGAGTCCGTTCTGAAATGGTTTCTGTCACCGGATGAATCTAGAATGAAGACCTGGGAAGATATATGCATCGAGTTCAGCAATCACTACAGGTACAACATGGAGGTTGATGTCACTAGGAGGGATTTGGAGACTACTAAATATGAATCTAGGGAAACCTTCTCAGCATTCATCACCCGTTGGAGGGCTAAAACTTCCAAAATGCCTAATCGACCTGAGGAAGAAGAGCAAATCCATTTGGTGGTGAAGAATTTGATCCCGGTTTATCATAAACACTTGTTCTCCCAATACCTTCCTAATTTTTGAGCCTTGGTCGCTGCTGGTATCCAAGTAGAGGACGCCTTAGCCAATGGGGCCCTAGGAACTGATGAACCCTACAAGAACCGCCGTCCTGTCATCAATGGGAAGGCTACTGAAGTCAATGTAATATCTCAGTTCGCTCCACCTACCCAACCCTTTTCCTTGGGAAATAAACCATTCAGAAAATTCACCGAGCTCTACATGCCTATGGATCGAGTCTTTGAGAAATTGAAGGCTCGAGGATTGCTCCAACCCTTAGAACCCAGGCCCACACCCGATCTATTACCCAAGAACTACAATGAAAATGAATATTGCAACTTCCATCAGTTCAAAGGCCATACTACCAACCGTTGCATTCGCTTTCACCATGAAGTCCAAGACCTCATAGACAACAAGACCATTTCCCCACCTTCTCAATTCAATGTCACCTAAAACCCACTTCCTACCCATGCAGTCCCACAACCAGCTAACATCAATGTCATCCATACCGACCCTTATAGCCACTGAGAAGCCATTTGCCCTCACCATTCATCCTCTACCACTAAAGTTGAGATATCCTATCCTTGTTAGACCCATGAACCCATTACTCCACCCAAACCAAAATCCAAGAAAGCCTTCCACAAGATTAGAACCAGCAGAGATATGAGGCCGGAGATCCTGAAGTATGTCTATTGGGTGAACCTAGCGGAAAGTTCGATTTCTATGTCTTTTACTCAAGAGTTGAAAAGCTCACTTTTGAACAGCCCATTGTCCCTACTGGTTGGGATGATATCCCTGATCTGCCTAAAGAAAATGTTCCTCTAGCTCATGATGAATCCGAAGATCCAAACCACATTCTTTCCGAGAAAGCCAGCCAGGTTATCCTCAATAAGCATTTTGAGAATAGAACCCGTATGACCGCCAGGACCACCGATATGCACGGGAAAATTAGTTACTTAGCTGTTTATCCAAGACAACCATGGGTCACCCAATATTTCAAGTCGAGATCATCTTCTGCCAAGTCTACTATAGATGACGGGTCAGGAAGTGAGGTTGATATCATAGAATGGGAAGATTTGATGAATACACCCGAAGAGATAGCAAATATTTGGGCCAGCGATGAGGAGGATGTTAACCATGTCACTAGGGGAGGTCGTCATTTCAAGCCCACTCACTTGGAATCCGATAATCCCTTAGGAGAGTTAAAGAGACCCCAATGCACTGAAGTTCAAGAAGAAGAGGATGAGGTATTGAAACAGCTCAAGCGAACTCAAGCCAATATCACTATCTGGGGGCTTTTAATGGCTTCACAGAAGCATAGGCAGACCGTGCTCAAGATACTTAACCAAGTGTAGATTCCCATCGACATTTCACCCGAAGATTTAATTGGTTTGGTGAGTCCAGTTCAGCATAGGCAGTCGATATCTTTCACTGAGTCAGACCTTCCGAAAAAAGGGCCCAATCATTGCAAGCCTTGTATATCACGGTGGATACTATGGGCAAGAGGATTCCTATTGTATTAATAGATAATGGGTCAGCCTTGAATTTATGTCCTCTTAGCACTGCTACTTCTTTGGGCATCGAACCATCAGAATTCAGGTCGTCAGGGCAAACTATGAGAGCGTATGATAACACTCGAAGGGAAGTGATTAGCATGGTCACCTTACCTCTAGTCATCGGGCCTGTAGAGTTCCAAGTGGATTTCCAAATATTAGATGTATCTACTTGTTTCAACCTCTTACTTGGTATACCTTGGATCCATTCAATTGGGGCTGTGCCTTCCTCTCTCCGTCAAAAAGTCAAGTTCCCCTACAAAGGTTCAGTGGTGACGTTAAATGGAGATTTTGAAATCACTCATACCCGTGTACCTATCTATGAGATCAAGCCTGAATTTGAAGGTACCATTAACAGGCTTTGAGTACATACAGTGTGTAAAGGTTGAGCCAGGATGTAAAGAGAAAATGGTGCTGGATTGCAGTCCATATGGAAATATGCAAGTGGGCCAGATTATGAAAGATATGGGTTTCTTTCCATGAATGGGCTTAGGTCGTCGCCATCAAGGCACACATAGTCTCATCGAATATCACTCAGCAATCTATCCTTTTGGATTGGGCTATTAAAGTACCGAAGCTGACAGAAAAGAGATAATGCAAAAAAGAAGGGAAAGACAGTTGGCCAAAGAAGAAGGACAGACCTTTAACCTCACTTTGAAACCTTACCGACTCACTTTAAATGGGGCTTTTGTTAAAGAAGGAGATGATTTCTCCTATTGTGGTTTCCCCGAGCCTATTTACCTTGAAGATCAGAAAGTTAGAATTCCTGGGTTTGAAATCTTCTTCAACACTCCATTACCTCTCTCTCCAACTACCATCATGGCTGAAGAGCATATAGAGTTTGATTGGGTCGACCATATCGATGAAGTCGCCATAGAGGCAATGTTCAAAGAGATCGTCTGCATTGAAGAGCATGTTCATGAACCCGATCCTATCCACCTCATCAGAGATGCCACCAGTCCATTGACTAATTGGAGCCTTGAGTATGAGCCTCGAGTTGAAGACTCTGTCGCAGAACATTCGCTCCCATCAGATGATAGCTTGTATGATTTCTATGCTTTCTTTCTATGGGATTGTAGAATAGTGCTTTTGTTTTTCCTTTTCAATAAAATCATCCCTCATCTGTTAGGAGGCGAGTGATAGTTTAGTTTGTGTTACATCTCTTTTTTGTGATTAATAAAATATTCATTTTCTTCATTCTTCTCATTTGCAGCTTGTTTCTTCTTTCTTCCATGGGTGTGTATGGCATGAACATAGATCCTAGAAAGGATGTTCCCCCTGAGTTTGAACAACGAAGGGAAATGGAACATGCTCGACCTAATGTGGATGAATTAATATCGATTAATTTAGGATCCGATGAATCGCCTAAGATAATTAACATTGGGGCAACTCTATCGTCACAAGAACGAGAAAAATTGGTTGGATTATTGAGAGAGAACATAGAGGTGTTTGCGTGGTCATATAAAGATATGCTAGGGATTGATACCGACATAGTACAACACTTCATCCCCACTAATATGGGGGTTAAGCCGGTTAAACAGAAGTTGAAGAGAATGGAGCCAGAGTAGGCACTTAAAATCAAGGATGAAGTAGTGAAACAGATAAATCCTGGATTTCTCCAAGTAGTGGAATACCCCGAGTGGTTAGCCAACATTGTACCAGTGCCTAAAAAAGATGGGAAAGTTAGAATGTGCATAGACTTTCGAGATTTGAACAAGGCATGCCCTAAAGATGACTTCCCATTGCCACACATAGATATCCTGGTAGATAGTACTGCCGGTCATGCATTATTATCCTTTATGGACGGGTTCTCGGGTTATAATCAGATAAAGATGACCCCTCAATATATGGAGAAAACTTCACTCATCACTCAATGGGGGACCTTCTGTTATCGAGTTATGCCCTTCTGCCTAAAGAACGCCAGTTCTACCTATCAGAGAATGGCAACCACCTGGTTACATGACATGATCCACAAGGAAGTCGAGGTGTATGTGGATGACACGATCGTGAAGTCTAGGGATCGAGAAGGTCATTTTGGGGCTTTAAGTAAGTTTCTTCAGAGGATTAAGCAGTACAATTTGAGACTAAACCCCCAGAAATGTGCATTTGGAGTAACTGCAGGGAAGTTGTTAGGATTTATGATCACACAAAAAGGGATAGAGGTCGACCCGGGAAAGATTAAAACCATCACGGAGATGCAGCCGCCAAAGACTGAGAAAGAGATTCGAGGGTTTTTAGGCAAAGTTCAGTTTATCAGTCGATTTATAGCAAAGCTAACCATGATTTGTGAGCCTATCTTCAAGCTTCTTAAGAAGAATGTGCCCACAAAATGGAATGACGCATGCCAAGAAGCCTTTGAAACCATTAAGAGATACTTGAGCAACCCACCGATATTAGTTCCCCCGCGGCAAGGTGAGCCTTTGCTACTTTATTTAGCACTCACCGAAACTGCAATGGGAGCTATGTTAGCTCAATATCTGCCAGAATCTCGAAAGGAGAATGCGATGTACTATTTGAGTAAAAAGATGACTGATTATGAGATTAAGTACGATGCATTAGAGAAGACATGTGTGACATTGGTGTGGGTTACCCAAAAACTTCGCCATTACATGCTGTCTTTTCAAGTGCAGCTCATTAGTCACATGGATTCCCTGAAGTACTTATTGGAGAAGGCGGTGTTATCCTATAGGACAGCTCATTGGTTGTTGTAGCTATCAGAGTTTCGACATCCAGTATGTGGTACAGAAGTCAATGAAAGGGAGAGCAGTGGCAGAGTTTCTAACAGAGCATCCGTCATCAGTAGGAAAACAGTTTGAGTATCATTTTCCCGATTAAGAGATTCTAGAAGTGAGTAAGGAGCCTTGGAAAGTATTCTTTGATGGTGCTTATAATAAGAGGGGATGTGGAATAGGCGCGTTGTTAGTCACACCGGAGGATAATTTGATACCACTATCCATCAAGTTATCTTTTGATGCCACTAATAATATAGTCGAATATGAAGCTTGTATCCTGGCATTGGAAGCTACCTTAGAATTGGGCATGGAAGAATTAGAAGTATATGGGGATTCGGCCCTGATCACATGTCAGACTAGAGGAGAATGGAAGACTCGTGATAAAAAGTTACTACCTTACCATGAATACTTAGAGACTTTGGTGAAAGAATTTCGTCGAATTGACTTCTTTTATCTGTCCAGATTAAAGAATAAGTTTGCGGATGCCTTAGCCACTTTAGCATCCATGGTAGATGTCCCCAAAGACGAAAGTGTAACTCCTCTCATCATCGAGTCACGGGAAAAGCCAGTGTATTGTTGTGCTATACGAGAATGAGAGCCGAATGATGGAAAGCCATGGCATCACGACATCCAGCAGTTTATAAAAAGAGGAGAGTACCTGAAAGAAGCGTTGTCCATAGATAAGAAGACCATAAGGAGGTTAGCTAGCCAGTATATTCTGTGTGGGGGAAAGTTGTACAGAAAATCATATGATGGGGCGCATCTGCTATGTATCAATGAACAAGAAGCGAAAAGGATAGTGTTGGAGGTGCATGAAGGGGCTGGGGCTCCACATATGAATGGATACATGTTGGCCAAGAAGATTGTGAGATTAGGATATTATTGGTCGACCATGGAGAGGGATTGCCATCTACATGTCAAGAAATATCACAAATGTCAAGTGTTTGCAAGTGGAAAGCATCAACCCTCGATGCCACTCACTACCATGTCTTCGCCATGGTCTTTTGCAACATGGGGCATTGACATCATTGGCAAGGTAACCCCTGCAGCATCAAATGGGCATGAGTATATCCTAGTTGCTATAGACTACTTCACCAAGTGGGTGGAGGCTACATCCTACAAGACATTGAATGCCAAGCAAGTAGCGAGATTCATACAGAACAATATCATCTGTCGATATGGAGTACCCCACGAGTTCATCTCTGACAATGGGCAGCATTTTCGAAAAGAAATCGAAGAGCTTCTACAGAAATATAGCATCAAGCATCATCGATCATCTCCTTATAGACCATAGACAAATGGGGCTGTCGAAGCAGCGAATAAGAATCAAGTCGATCCTGAAGAAGACTACCGAGTCCTACAATGATTGGCATGAGAAGTTACCATTGGCCTTATAGGGTTATCGTACTTTTATTAGAGCTTCAATAGGGGCTACCCCCTTTTCACTTGTGTATGGAATGAAAGCAGTATTACCCATAGAATTAGAAGTCCCATCACTAAGGATTGCTATGGAGAGTCAGCTAACAGAAACAGAATGGGTAAGGAACCGGTATGAAGAGTTAGCTCTACTGGATGAAAGGCGATTGAGAGCGCTTTACCACATTCAAGGGTATCAAAGAAGAATAACCAAGGCATTTGGCAATGAAGTGAAGAACCGAAGTTTGAAAAAAGGAGATTTGGTATTAAAGGAGATTCGAGCACCGATACACGACCCGCGAGGAAAGTTCAAGCCAATATGGGTAGGTCCATACATCATCAGAGAAACACTGTCAGGTGGAGTAGTGAAGATTTCAGACATCGATGGGAATGAGTTCTCTAAACCTACCAATTTGGATCAATTGAAGAAGTGCCACATATAAAAAAAATAATAATTAAAAAAAAATAAAAAAGAGCTCGTTAGGGAGAAAACTTGAAAAGGCTACTTAGGCAAGAATTAGAGCAAAAATTAGAGAAAACTTGAAAAGGCTACTTAGGCATTTTAGACTTGATGGGGAGTATCGGGCTTGGCTTAAACAGGACTTGGGTTTGAAGATGTAGGCAATGAAGGATAAGGTTCAAAGCCTCGTTTATGGTTCTCAAGTTACAGCTCAGTCAGCAGGTTCATTACTTCCACCAGGTGCATCACGAGTTAAGAGAAATAGAGAAGATGAGAATGAAGCCCAAGCCCGTGGAGCGAGAAGGACTTAGAGTAGATTAGAGATTACTTTTTTACTTTTCTAAGCAATGTAAGTTTGAAGAAAGTAGGAATTATGAGTACACATGACATGTAATAGATCTTTAAAAAGGTTTCTACCCTTTATGGATGAATAAATATCAATTTTATTAAAATCTCAACAAATATCCTTTAATAATTACAAATGAACCAATCTTTTGATGTTTTTACAAGAAATAGACCGCACCCAAAGTAGCTTTATGGGTTGCCTACGTATCCCCGTCCTTGATGCAATCTCTTGGTTATTTTTCTCTAACTCTTTGTGATTTTTGGGGAATCAGGTCTTCGTAGTTCATGAATCAAATTGAAGAAGTCCACTTTTTTTTTTTTGTTTTTATTTGCTCTAACTTTTGCCTAAGCAGCATTTTCAGGTTTTCTACTTAGCGAGTTTGATTTTTTTTTTAATACCCTAACTTTTGCCTAGGCAGCCCTTTCGGATTTTCTACCTAGCGGGCTATTTTTATTTTTTTTTATATTTTTTTTATATGTGGTACTTCTTCAATTGATCCAAATTGGTAGGTTGAGAGAATTCATTCCCATCAATGTCTGCAATCTTCACGGCTCCGCCTGATAATATTTCTCTGATGATGTAAGGGCCTACCCATGTGGGCTTGAACTTTCCTCGCGGGTCATGGATCGGTGCTCGAATCTCCTTCAGTACTAGATCTCCTTTCTTCAAACCTCTGTGCCTCACTTTTTTACCAAACGCCTTGGTTATTCTTCTTTGATACCCCTGAATATGGTACAGTGCCCTCAATCGCCTTTCATCCAGTAGAGCTAACTCTTCATACCAATTTCTCACCCATTCTACCTCTTTAGTTGACTCTCCATGGAAATTCTTAACGACGGGACTTCTAACTCTATAGGCAATACAGCTTCTATTCCATATACGAGCGAAAAAGGTGTAGCCCCGGTCGATGATCTAATGGAAGTACAATATCCCCACAGTGCTAGTGGTAAATTCTCATGCCAGTCATTGTAAGTCTCGGTGGTTTTCTTCATGATCGACTTGAGATTCTTATTTGCTGCCTCAACAGCCTCATTTGTCTGTGGTCTATAGGGAGATGAGCGATGATGCTTGATACTATACTTTTGTAAGAGCGCTTCGGTTTCTTTTCGGAAATGCTGTCCGTTGTCAGAGATGAACTCGTGGGGCACTCCGTACCGGTAGATGATGTTATTTTGTATGAATCTTGTTACTTGCTTGGCATTCAATGTCTTGTAGGATGCAGCTTCTACCCACTTGGTGAAATAGTCTATGGCGACCAGGATATACTCATGTCCGTTTGAGGCTGCGGGGGTTACCTTACCAATGATGTCAATGCCCCATGTTGCAAATGGCCATGGCGAAGACATGGTAGTGAGTGGCATCGAGGGTTGATGTTTTCCACTTGCAAACACTTGACACTTATGACACTTCTTGATATGTAGGTGGCAATCTCTCTCCATGGTTGACCAATAATACCCTAACGTCACGATCTTCTTAGCTAGCATGTATCCATTCATATGCGGAGCCCCAGCCCCTTCATGTACTTCCAATACTATTCTTTCAGCTTCTTGTTCATTAACGCATAACAGATGCACTCCGTCGTGTGATCTCCGGTACAGCTTCCCTCCACACATAATATACTGACTGGCTAACCTTCTTATGGTCTTTCTGTCTATAGATGATGCCTCTATCGGATATTCTCATTTTTCTACAAACTGCTGAATGTCATAGTACCATGGCTTTTCATCATTCGGCTCTCTTTCTTGGATAACACAACAGTAGGCCGGTTCTTCTCGGGGCTCAATAACGAGAGGAGTTACACCTTCATCTTTAGGAATATCTACTATGGATGCTACAGTGGCTAAGGCATCCGCAAACTTATTCTTTAACCTGGACAGATAAAAGAAGTTAATTCGACCGAATTTTTTCACCAAAGTCTCCAAGTATTCATGGTAGGGTAGCAACTTCTTATCCCGAGTCTTCCATTCTCCTCTAGTCTGACATATGATCAAGGCGGAATCCCCATATACTTCCAATTCTTCCACACCCAACTCCAAGGCAACTTCCAATGCTAGGATACAGGCTTCATACTCGGCTATATTATTAGTAGCATCGAAGGATAACCTGACAGATAATGGTATCAAGTTATTCTCCGGTGTGACTAACAGCACGCCTATTCCACATCCTCTCTTATTATAAGCCCCATCAAAGAAAACTTTCCAAGGCTCTTTATTCACTTCTAGAATCTCTTCGTCGGGAAACTGGTACTCAAATGGTTTTTCTACTGATGATGGATGTTCTGCTAGAAACTCTGCCACCGCCCTTCCTTTCACTGATTTCTACACCACATATTGAATGTCGAATTCTGATAATAGCAATAACCAACGGGCTATCCTATAGGATAATACCGGCTTCTCCAATAAGTACTTCAGGGGGTCCATGCGACTAATGAGTTGAACTTGGAAAGACAACATGTAATGACGAAGCTTTTGGGTAACCCACACCAATGCCACACATGTCTTCTCTAATGCGTCGTATTTAACCTCATAGTCAGTCATCTTCTTACTCAAATAGTACACCGCATTCTCCTTTCGAGATTCTGGGAGATACGGAGATAACATAGCTCCCATCGTAGTTTCAGTGAGTGCTAAATAAAGTAGCAATGGCTCACCTTGCCGCGGGGGAACTAATATTGGTGGGTTGCTCAAATACCTCTTAATGGTTTCAAAGGCTTCTTGGCACGCGTCATTCCACTTTGTGGGCACATCTTTTTTAAGAAGCTTAAAGATAGGCTCACAAATCATGGTCAGCTGTGCTATGAATCGACTGATAAACTGAACTTTGCCTAAGAATCCTCGAATCTCTTTTTCTGTCTTCGGTGGCTGCATCTCCGTGATGGCTTTGATCTTTCCCGGGTCCACTTCTATTCCCTTCTGAGTGATCATAAATCCCAACAACTTTCCCGCAGTTACTCCGAAGGCACACTTTTGAGGAATCAATCTGAGGTTATATTGCTTGATTCTTTGAAGGAACTTGCTCAGAGCATTAAAATGACTTTCTCGATCCTTAGACTTCACGATCATATCATCCACATACACCTCCACTTCTTTATGAATCATATCATGTAATAAGGTGGTTGCCATCCTCTGATAGGTAGAACCGGCGTTATTTAAGCCAAAGGACATAACTCGATAACAGAAAGTCCCCCATTGAGTGATGAAGGAAGTTTTCTCCATATCTAGAGGGGCCATATTTATCTTATTATAACCTGAAAACCCGTCCATAAAGGATAATAGAGCGTGACCGGCAGTACTATCTACCAGGATATCTATGTGTGGCGATGGAAAATCATCTTTAGGGCACACCTTGTTCAAATCCCGGAAGTCTACGTACATTCTAACTTTCTCATCCTTCTTAAGCACCGTCACAATGTTAGCTAACCACTCGGGGTATTCCACTACTTGAAGAAATCCAGCGTTCATCTGTTTTACTACTTCATCCTTGATTTTCAGTGCCCATTCTGGCTTCATTCTCCTCAACTTTTGCTTAACTGGCTTAACCCCCGGATTAGTAGGTATAAAGTGTTGCACTATGTCGGTGTCTATTCCTGGCATATCCTTGTATGACCACGCAAATACTTCTATGTTTTCTTTCAACAATCCTACCAATTTTTCTTGTTCTTGTGGTGACAGAGTTGCCCCAATGTTAATTATCTTAGGCGACTCATCGGATCCTAAATTAACTGATATTAATTCATCCACATTAGGTCGACCATGTTTCATTTCCCTTCGTTATTCAAACTTAGGGGGAACACCCTCTCTAGGATCTATATTCATGCCATATATACCCATAGAAGGTAGAAGGGATAAGCTGCAAATGCAAGAAATGAAGAAAATGAATACTTTATTAATCGTGAAGAAAGAAGAATAACACAAACTAAGCTATCATTCGCCTCCTAACAGAGGAGGGATGATTTTATTGAAAAAGGAAAAACAAGAATCCTATTCTATGATCCTATGGAAAGAAAGTATAGAAATCCTACAAGCTATCATCTGATGGGAGTGAATCTTCCGTGACTGAGTCTTCAACTCGAGGCTCATACTCAAGGCTCCAGTTGGTCAATGGATTGGAGGTTTCTTCAATGATGTGAATAGGATCGGGTTTGCGAACATGCTCTTCGATGCAGGCGATCTCTTTGAACATAGCCCCTATGGCGACTTCATCCATATGGTCGACCCAGTTAAACTCTGCATGCTCTTCGGCTATGATAGTAGTTGGAGAGAGAGGTAATGGAGTGTTGAAGAAGATTTCAAACCCAGGAACTCTAGCTTTCTGATCTTCAAGGTAAATAGGTTCGAGGAACCCACAATAAGGGAAATCATCCCCTTCTTTGACAAAAGCCCCATTCAGAGTGGGCCGGTAAGGTTTCAAGGTGAGGTTCGGGACTCGTCCCTCTTCTTTGGCCAACTGTCTTTCTCTTCTTTTCTGTGCCATCTATTTTCTGTCAATTTTAGTACTTTGATAACCCAATCCGAAAGGGTTGATTGCTGAGGGGTACTCGATAGAATCAGGCGTGCCTTGATGACGACGACCTAAGCCCATTCCTGGAAAGAAGCCCATGTTCTTCATGATCTGACCCACTTGCATATTCCCATATGGACTACAGTCTAGCACCATCTTCTCTTTACATCCAGATTCAACCTCTACACACTGTATGTATTCAAAGCCTGTCAATGGTACTTCTTCGATCTCTGGCTTGATCTCACAGATAGGTACACCGGTAGGAGTGATCTCAGAATCTCCCTTCAATGTCACCACTGAGCCTTTGTAGGGGAACTTAACCTTTTGATGGAGGGAAGAAGGCACAGCCCCAATTGGATGGATCAATGGCTTACCAAGTAGAAGGTTGAAACAAGCAGGTACGTCTAGTACTTGGAAATCGACTTGGAATTCTACAGGCCCAATAGCTAGAGATAAAGTGACCACGCCAACTACCTCTCTTCGAGTGTTATCATATGCTCTCACAGTCTGCCCTGACGGTTTGAATTCTGATGGTTCGATGCCCAAGGAAGTGGCGGTGCTGAGAGGACATACGTTCAAGGCTGACCCATTATATATCAACACTGTAGGGATTCTCTTGCCCATAGTATCCACCGTGACATACAAGGCTTGCAAATGATGAGGTCCTTTCTTCGGAAGGTCTGATTCGGTGAAGGATATTGTCTGCCCATGCTGAACTGGACTGACCAAACTGACTAAACCCTCGGGTGAAGTATCGATGGGGATCTGAACCTGGTTGAGTAGCCTGAGTACTGTCTGCCTGTGCTTTTAAGAAGCCATTAAAAGTCCCCAGATGGTGATGTTGGCTTGAGTACGCTTAAGCTGTTTAGTATCTCTTCCTCTTCCTCTTGAACTTCGGTGCGTTGAGATCTTTCTAATTCTCCCAAAGGATTGTCGGATTCTAAGTTGGCGGGCTTAAAATGACGACCTCCTCTAGTGACATGGTTAACATCTTCCTCATCACTGGCCCAAATATCTGCTATCTCCTCGGGTGTGTTCATCAAATCTTCCCACTCTATGATATCAATCTCATTTTCTGACCCAGAATCTATGGTAGACTCGGCAGAAGTCGAACTTGATCCGAAATACTGGGTGACCCATGGTTGCCTTGGATAGATGGTTTGGTAATGGGTTTCCCCATTCGCATCGGTGATATTGGTGCTGAAATATTTCCTATAGATACTCTGGCTAGCTTTCTCAAAACAGATAGGGTTTGGATCTTCGGGTTCAATCTGAGCCACATGAATGTCTTCTTTAAGTGAGTCAGGGTTATCACCCCAACCAGAGGGAGCAATGGGTTCTTCACAGGTGGATTTCTCAAAGGTGGGCTTCTCCATCTTAGGGTAAAGGACATAGAAGTCAAACTTTTCACTAGGTTCCCCTAACAGGCCCATTTCGGAATCTCCGGCCTCATATCGTTTTCGCAACTCCCATTGGCTAGTCCCAGTCTTGGAGAAGGCTTTCTTGGTTCTAGCTTTAGGTCTAATGGGTTCAGTCTTTGTCATTTCAGCTTTACAAGACTTTTCAAGGTAGAGAACGTAGAAGCTGAACCTTTCACTCATTTCCATAAACAAATCCACACAAGGATCTCTAGCTTCAAACCTTTCTTTGAGAGCCCATTGACTAGTACTATTCTTTGACGAGTGATCCACTTTGCGATGTTCGGGAAGCCCATTCGAACTAAAACCCGGGAATGTATCTTTCTCAAACTGTCTCCATGAACGATAAAGTCCTCTTGGGCTAGTGAAAGGTTGAGGGATTTCAATCAGACCTTGATCAATGAACCCTTGTATTATATTTCGCAATGTATCACATGATTCCGTGTCATAGATATGGGTGGCATGGTATTGGCAGTAAAACTTTTTGGGTCTTGGCTTGTACGGGGTAATGAGCCCACGGGCTCGACAGTGATGGAACATTTCAGTTATGGAAGTAGGGAATGAAGAGTGAGGGCGGATAGGCTCACGATGGACATAAGGGTCGGCATGGATAACATTGATATTTGCTGGTGGTGGGACAGCATGGGTAGGAAGTGGATTTTGGGTAACATTGGGTTGAAAAGGTGGGGAAATGGTTTTGTTATCTATGAGGTCTTGGATTTCATGGTAGAGACGGAAGCAACGGTTGGTAATATGGCCTTTGGATTGATGGAAATGGCAGTACTCATTTTCATTGTAGTTCTTGGGTAATGGGTTGGGTGTAGGTCTGGGTTCAAGAGGTTGGAGCAGGCATCGAGCTTTTAATTTCTCGAAGACGTTTTCTAGTGGCATATAGAGCTCGGTGAATTTTCTGGATGGTTTATTTCCTAAGGAAAAGGGTTGGGTAAATGGAGTAGGCTGAGATATGGCATTGACTTTGGTAGCCTTCCCATTGATGACGGGTCGGCGGTTCTTGTAGGGTTCATCAGTTCAAAGCGCTTCATCGGCTAAAGCGTCCTCTACTTGGGTACCAGCAGCAACCAAAGCTCGGAAATTTGGGAGATATTGGAAAAACATGTGTTTATGATACACTGGGAGCAAGTTCTTCACTATCATGCGGATTTCTTCTTCTTCCTCAGGGCGGTTAGCCATTTTATAAGCTTTGGCTCTCCAGCGGGTGAGGAAGGCAGAGAAAGTTTCTCTTGATTCTTGTTTAGTAGTCTCCAAGTCCCTCATAGTGATATCAACTTCTATGTTGTACCGGTAATGATTACTGAACTCAGTGCATACATCCTCCTATGTTTTCATTCTAGACTCATCTAGTGACAGAAACCACTTAAGAGCGGATCCAGCCAGTGTCTCATGGAACATTTGGGCTAGCAGGTCATCATCAGCCCCTCGTGGGTGCATGGCTCTCACATACATCTTCAAATGGGTCTTAGGACAACCCATTCCATCAAACTTCTCTAACTCAGGCATTCTGAAATGAGTGGGCATACGGGTCTTGGGGAACAGAGACAATGACGACATGTCCACCAGATCATCAGACTTCCTAATACCTTTCAAGGCTTTTTTCCAGGGCTTCCACCTTACTACTCAACAGTATGGGCTCAGTGGAAAAGAAAGCGGGGGTCTTGGGCTTGGACTCTTTTTCCAGATCAACAAGCTGAACAAATTCTGCAAAGGGCCTAGTGGGTTCAGTGATTGTTTTAGGCCTAAGGAAACATTCCTCTTCATCAACGTTCTCAAACAAGGGATTAGTACGGGCTCGCACCTTATCATCTTCTTCTTTCTGGTGAACTAATTCTTGGACCACTTTTAAGAGTGCCTCAATCTTCTCATCAGTTGTCTTTCCACTATTTCTAATGGCGGTGGGGGTATGATCCTCATTACTAGACATCTTTGAATCGACAGGTAGACCCTTAAATAACTGACCGTTAGAATCACGACGCCAAGCCAGAATGCTGGGAAAGGGAAAATGTTTGAATCAACTAAGAGCTTCCAATGTGAAAAGAAATGAATAAGGACAATCTCACATGCTCACAAAAGTATAGGCCTAAAGCCTACAGGTCAACCTTATCATTTTATGAAAAATGGGCCTAAGGCCTGAGTACGAATCTTATTCTCATAGCTCACATCTCAATCTTATCACAGACTTATATCTTCTATCCAATTGACATGGGCCTAAGGCTCACACCCTAAACTCACAGCGGATCTAGTTCTTGTATTTAAAAGACATGGGCCTAAAGCCCAGTCTCATATCTCATATCTCAAGTCTCACGTCTTCTCCTAAGACTCATCAATATCACTACTCGGACAGCATAACATTACAACAGGCCTAAGCTCATGAACCTATAGGGTACTAGCCTTCATTTAGTACCTTGACTCTTTAAGGATACATCCCTTAAGAGTTTAGGGCATTTCATAAAGGTTTTGTCCTACAAATCCAGGTCCTAGTGGTTCTACACATTTCACAATCATGGCTCATACAAAACCGGGGGTCAAATCCGGCAGCATAACATTACAATAATGTACTTAAAAGTGACGTAGGGTATGTGTCCTACAGAGACATTCTATATGGACTAATGCAAAGGGTAGGATGAGTGTCCCTTACTCGCTAGGTCCAATCGATATACCTAACCACATGTGACATCAGGAATGCCGCGTGGGTCCAACAGTACGTGATTGGTCCGTTTGATATACCCGAAGGTACTTGGCAAGAAGGGTGATGGCTTTCGAATAGATGGAACCCGAAAGTCAAAGAAACCGGGCCCAGGGCTAGGCTCATCATTGGCTATAGCATACAACGTCCTAATCATGCAGAGTCAATGCGCACACAATGCAGGAATTGAAGTCACACAATCATACAAATGCAAGTGATTGATTTTATTAATTAAGAATTTGAAAAGCCCAAAAATAATTAATTGGAGTTTAGCCCTCGACATCCCCAGCGGAGTCGCCAGTCTGTGAACCAGCCAACCTGGATCGGGAGGCCCTCTCGTTCACTCTAGGGGTGATGTTTATCTTGAGTGGATTGTGGATGATGTTTATCCGTCTCGATTTATCCTTCTCTATTATCCACGTTTATCCTTCTCTATTATCCACTCAAGATAGGTTTTTTTGAAAAAGGGATGAGAGTTTGTAAAAAACTAAGAGTCGCCACCTTATTTTTAGAAAACAAGGAAACCACAAAAAAGAGTTTTATTTTCAATAAAACGTTGACCCCATATTTTGGAAAAGCATGGTCTTTTGAATCAAAGTTGGATCCGGGGGCTAGGTTACGAAGTGGGAAGGTTCCAATGAACTCCTTGTAGGCACCCACCTCGCCCTAATTAAAGGTCTCCTAATTAAGTTTGGGCGTTATCAAAATCTTTTCAAAACAATCCTAATATATCTAATCAATCACAAAATATGAATATTAATAATAATAATAATATATAGTACAAAATTATACACAATCCTAAGGGTCTTAGGAGACTAGAAATCAACCTAAGATTGGACTTGCGCCCTATTGACTGCCTACGTACCTTATCAATTGCTTGACAAAGATCAAAGTCCACGTAGTTCGATTACCTTAGGACTCTCCTATTGTAATGAACCATATAGCCAAAAGAATTATATCTTATCTAGGACTCTAACTTCAAGAGTTTGGATTTGATCAAAACACTTTTCTTTGCATAAGAGATGGAATTTCATTCCATTTTAAACACTTTCAAAATTTTAGAGTTGTTCTCG
>JAESVK010082587.1:619-23934 GCA_017140935.1 Hamamelis virginiana
TATATATATATATGTATGTATGTATGTATGTATGTATGTATGTATTAGCTAAGAATCAAGTCCGGGGGAAAAAAATTATGACTATCCACCAATTGAGAGAATTTTCAAGAATTCAGTCCCAAGAATGAAATAAGTACAGCTGTTTAAATAGAAACAAACAGCACTAAGTAAATCCGACAGCCCATAAAATTCAAGCCTTGAAGATGAAAATTAGAAACTCTTGTCAATCATCCTCAACTGACAACCTCTGTTTCCAAAAAACTACATCAGTAATTCAACTCCACCTGCATTAGGTATGCACATCCAGATCTAGTTAATGACGGCAAGGCCTCCTTCTTGGCGAACTCAGAAATCCGTTGATGTACTATGCCTCTTACCTAGAAAGCATAAAACAAAATGAGCACATATTTATAGCTAGATGACCAACAAGAATGGTAGAATAGAATTATATGCAAAACAACCAATCATCATCTCACCAAGGAAAGTCGCTGTTCACAGTACAATCTGTGGCATTCTGCAAGTATCTGAACATATTCTTTCCTTGACGATCTGCTTTCAATTTCCTCCAACACTGGCTTAAGCTGCAAATACTTACAATTGTTAGTCTCCACTATTTAACAAATATCAAGTAGTAACATTTTATTCCATTCCTCACATCCAAGAGATTCTCTGTCATAACGTTTCCAGTTATCCTGTTTTCATGAACCCACTCCACTCAATGCTGTAGTTCGTAATCCATAATCCCATCTTCCACTCATATAATAGTTCCATTTAAATGCAAAGGGAGGAAGGTTACTGTTACCTCACTTGCTGCTGCCTTGAAGCGGACATAAATGACAGATGCTTCCACACCCTCAGAAACAGCTGCTTTACTGCCACCGCTGCTCCGGATGGCTGCCTGGACCTGATTATGGAAACAAAGAGCATATCATAGAGCTAGCTTATACACATATACACGTGCAGAATTACTTTTCAACTCTGTAAGGGCACTTCACCTGGGAAGAAGTACTTTTGAGGAAATTAAAAACATTGAAACAAATCAAACCCCAGGCCCCAAACTGGAAAAAAAAAAGTAAAATTTTTTTTTTTTTTCTCAGATTTATGGGATCCAAACAAAACTTCTTGGCAAAAAAGTCCCATCCAAGTATAAAGGATCAAAATTGCTACTTGGCATTATAATTAATTAACCACTTATATAAAGTTTTAACATCATATTAACTTGAATACCTGGAGCTGTCTAAATTTGACCAGATAAACACTTGATTCTGCATATTGTGGATTGCTTTCAACATACCTAAACTTGGCACAAAATAAAGAAACAAATTAATATGTGTGTGTGTGTGCACGCGTGCATGTGTGTGTTCGAACTTCAACGGCAATATTCTCAAAAAAGCTAGTAGTTTCCACTACCATTAATGAACCTCGAAGGTTTGAACTGAGTAATGTTAGAAACAAAGGATTATGCATAACGACTAATTTGAAAAATTATTCACTTACGATATGCAGTCATCAAGCCTTTTGAGCAGTGGGAGAAAGTTCCCATTTCCAACGTTCATGTTTGGAGAATAAAAATTGGTAGCAACCTGCACACAATAGTACATATAATTGGCATGAAACTCATTGTACTACAGGAAGTTCGTTCATCAATAATAAATTAGCATAGGAGCAAAAGTTAAGTCAGAAATTTAAGAAATCTAAATAGAGCAAGGAAAATATAGAATCCATTCAGAAATATAAATACAGATGACAAACCATGCTATGATGTATTCAACACCTCAGAACATGTACTTCCATCACAACAATAGACTACTTCAATCAGAAAATAAGGTTATCCAATTAACATTCATGATTCAACCCAGTAATGAAGAAAGTAAAATCTCCACAAATATAAAATTTGAAGCAAACCAAAACCCTAGGTAAGATGGCATTCAAACCTTACATTCTCCAATTCATCAAAGTAGTTGAGCTTACTGCGAAGTGCTTCTGCAAACTCAATCAGTCTTTGCTTCTCTATCAACTGCAACAAGAGCAAGAAAGCATTCTCTTTAAAAATCATACCCTTCATTTAAATAAAAAAAAAAAAAAAAAAAAGTGGATAAAAAAAATATTTTGATCTAAGCCAGTTGTGCAGTACAGTTAAAAGATTTAAAACCTGAAGTTATCAAACCTCAAAGGCAAGTTTACTAAACCTACAGTGCATGCTAGACAAATAAGGTACCATCCACAGGTTGGATTTGGCCATGTTTTCTCCGAATCTTAGAGGCAGCAGCAGAATATACCACAAATAAATGATTTCATCAGTCATTCAATCAATTAGTAACATTGCTTTAGACCTTCCAATTCTAGTTCAAAGCAAATAAGCTTTGCCATATTCTACAGTAGTACCCATGTCCTATCATGCCAAAAGAGATTAACATTAAAGCTTTAAAGACAGGCACAAGAAACTGTGATATGTTATTTGACACCAAGGTATATTGCAGCCACTAGTCTATGCTAACTGAAGGATCAAATACCAATGACAAAAGAGAGAAATCATACCAGTCGGTCACATGCATCATGAAGTGTCTTTGTCTTCGTTGCTACAGCCTGATGCTGCAGCTGCAGCGCATTAAATAAGTCAAGGGTGTCATCCACCTGCATAAAAGGTAGTTCAGCTATCTTAATAGGCACAAATGGTACAACAAATGAATATTATCAATATAGGATTATTGAAATAAAAATTAAAAGAAAGGTTAAAATAGCACTGAGATGAGAAAAATCATAAATTACCTGATGAAGTATATCATCACATGTCTGTATGCGCTCTGTTAGGGAGTTTAGATAGTGCTGATACTTCTCCTCTGTCTAAGGAAAAAGAGAAAATCAGGTGCCATATGCCCATATTCACAAGTAATATCAGAAATGTCACAATAAGAAATCACCACTAACCTCTGATTTCATGGCTGATTCAAGATCTGTAAACCATTTGTAAAACTGCACCAAAGGGAATGCAGATACAGAGAAGCAAAAGCTTTAGCTTATAATTTCATGAAATCTTAAAAACATCAAACCAATCACAGTATTTGTAACTGGGTAACTGACAATGAAAGAATTGAAAAATCAAATACTACAGCTATTTTTTGGGTCATGAGTATTAGAATCATTCTAATGTAAGAATCCAACAGGAATGGCAAACCAAGCCCAAGGAATTAACATTAGGAAATAGGGAGGGGGGCCACAAAGGAAAAGAAGCATAAAAAGTATTAAGAGAATGCACCAATAAATCAACTCAACTACATCTCACCCAGCCGAATTCACCAATAAATCAACTCAGCTACATGTTACCCAACTATTTAAAGTCGGCTGCAAGAATCATATATGCTTATATTGTTCTATTAAAGCCATACACCCATTTCCCTTTTTCTCCCTTTCTCAGTGCGCATTCTATTAGGCTTACTCATTGTCAATGCACTCCCTTCAACTCATCATAACCCATACATGACAGTATTGGTTTCATTACATAATGTCAAAACATCTCGTCCTTGCCAGAAACCATTTCAGAGTGTGCATGCAAAGCCCTAGGCTCTGCTCTAAGCTCTAGACTTGCCAAATAATCTCAGGGTGCACAAATCATCCATGTCCATAACACCAGACATGTTAGATGCCAACCACCAGAGGTACAGCGTAACAAATAACTAGTAAAGCCATAATCTATAATGTCGAATATTGGCCACCTCAAGGAAGGCAGCAACTACCCAACACCACAGGTAAGCTGCTGCCATGAGTAAAGCAAGCTATGACCCAGTGGGGTTAATGTACAGGTCATCATGTGAGTATGCTGCATATCCCAATCAGAGACATCATCCTTCCATGATTATTGATTCTACAATATTTGTGTGTCTAAACCTATGCTCAATCGCTCTCTCCAAAGTTTCATAATATGATTTGTGGTTTAATATCATGATAATAGGTGGAACCGCAAATTGCTTTTATTCACAGAGACAAATATGCACGCACCCACTCGCATGCAAGCCCGCACCCGCACACACACAAGTATATCTTCAACTATCTTGCTATTGGCCAGTCTTTACTCCATATAATCATATGGAAGAACTTAGTCAACGAGGATTAGCCGTCATCTCCTGTACACTTCCAAACTTCAACCAGCATACTATCAACTCTTGTGACATGTAACACCCGAAGCAAGGATCAATTACATGAAAAATGCATAACATGGGAATGTATCCCCTCCATACAAAAATGCCACAACAGAATAACAATTTCCTAATGTGCGTAGCTGAGAAAAGCAAACCATAATCTGTCACACAACAATCATAAAACTCTTCATTAGAACAAGTAAGCAATATATCAAAAAGAAGGCTCCTATTTCAGGTAACAATAAGCAGTTTAACTCACAGACCAGTAAAACAGCAAAACTAGCAACCTATGCAGGCTCAGATGAGTTCCTTTTTTTTCTTTTAAAAAAATCAATAATAAAAGGATTATGATGATGAAAATGAGTTTCAAAGTAAATATGTCCCATTTTCACAAAGTTATTATAGTTATCTTAAGAAACACATGCAATTATCAAGATTTACAAAATCAAGCTTGGACATATGAGTAGAGAAACCAATGGTTAACCTGATTTGTGTTGACCAAAACTGCTTCTATAGCCTCCGATTCTTCCAAAGTGTTGTCCTTCGTGGAAACAGACAAAGCATTATCCTGCCCGGAGACATGCTCTTGGGACTGCAGGAGCAAAAGCAAACTATAATGACATGAAATTGCTAAATTATATATATATATATATATATATATATATATATATATATATATATATTATGATTATAAAATTGAATGGCATGTGTATAATGAATCAGTAAAACTGCACAATCATTAAAACCAGCACAATCTCACCAAATTGACTGGAAATGGTCGCTCAGCAACTGCATGAGATAGTGTTAGTATTGCAGCTTGTTGTTGCTCTGTCAATGGAGCACTCTGTAAAACATAATCAAAGAAGATGGTAAGGATCCACCTACAAAAACTCTGCCAAAAGTGATTTTGCAATGATATCAACATGCAGCAAGAGATAGACTAAGGACCCGTTGCATTAGCTTTCCGTAGAATCACTTTTGGAGCTCAAAATTTCACTTGATCAAAAGATGGGGTGGTAACTGCTTCTAAACAATTTGAAGGGTGATAGGATGGTTGGCAAAATTTTCACACTAGAAGTGATTGTGGCAAAATCTCCCACTGGGGGCGCTAACTTTTTCCACAATCACTTCTTGTATGAAAATTTTGATATGAGAAGACGTAGTTTGAACGTAACTCTAAAGAGATATATGAAGAGATAGTTCTACAAAAGAGATTTTAGAAAAAGCTACGAACCCTAAGGAGAATGGAAAATGGAGATTAAGCTTACATTTCTACAAAAATTGAAATTCATTGAAATAGCCAAAAGGATGGTACATGTTATCACAAGGTGAAAACCAAGCCTTTAAGCAAACAATAACAGTCAAATTAAGTTGATAGAAAAAGGTAGGACGGCATGACATACAAAACACAAAAAAACAATGGCTTAGTTGACAGTGCAAAACTGCAGCTCCTAAAGCAACAAAATGTTCTAAGAGATGAAAAGTATAAGGATTAAATATCCAAAACGCAATAATGCTTCAGCATTCTGTATGACTAAGATGAAATCTTTTGTGATTTTTAGCTGCTCGCAAAGGTCCTCGAGTGTCTACTAGCAGTCACATTCATAACAGTTGGAAACTTCTTATGCTCATGAACCACCAATGTGGTACAAGTACAACAACTCAATTCTTTAATCTTGATTTTTGTTAACCCAACACCTCCTCAACCCTAAGCACCACCCAAAAAGGAAAAACAAGAGCGTCCGGGAGAGCATATGCGGATTATCATGGTAAGAGGACAGCTTAAAACACCATAATTCTGAGACAACTCCCATTGAAAACTAGAAAAATAAGAAATCTACTTAGAGCTACCACGAATACCATAATGGAATTCTACAAACGAATTACAAACTTATGGTATGATTGCACAGCAGCAATCCTTCCATGTCCAGAGATCAAATGTGGGCAATAAACAGTAACACGGATATATTCCCCACAAGAAAGCACAAACATGAGACTCAATAATCAAATGCGAGCGTCCACACACACACGCGTTTCCAATATTCTTTCAAGACACAAATGGTAAACAAATAAGCCAAAAACCCAGCCAACATGGTTTTGATTTGGATTTCAAAATGATTATGTACAAGTGTGATCGACCGAATCTTGTTGAGTGAAGAAGAACAAGGGGATAGCAGATCCAGAGAGGGCTGTGCTTCCAGCACACAAATCCTGTTGGTCAGTGAAGGAATTTTGAATGCAATTGAGAATTTATGAAAAAACAAAGCCAAAATATTGTAGACATATACAAACATATTAATTGGAAAACTGAAGAAAATATAGTGAGAAAAGAAATCACGAAAAATGTCTGTAAAGGGAGTGAGAATTGGCCAGATCTACGATTGCTTAATTAAATCAGTTGAATATGATATTTTGAAATTCAACATCCGATCTGACAGGTAGCAAGCAAGCGGTTTTGGATCAAGAGAAGCAATCGATCTACAAATTGTGTAAAAAGGGAAGGAAAAATGATATCAAAAGAGAAAGAGAATTGAGAAATTAAACTGTTACCAAGTGCAAGCGAAATTGTAGCCTTTGCAAATTGTGTAAAAAGGAAAGGAAAAAGGATATCAAAAGAGAATGAGAATTGAGAAATTAACCTGTTCCCAAGTGGAAGCGAAGTTGTAGCCTTTGGAAATAGCTCCCGATTTCGGAAGAATGGCTGAGCTTGCTTTGGTTGCCATGGAATAGAACCACCTGCACGGCTACACTATATAAGCTCTCCTGAACCTCCTCTATACAACGCCCTCTCCACTCCTTTACATTCCCATCTTGCCAGTCGCGCCCCCTCTCTCGCTCCTCTTTTCAGGGATAAGAAACAATGATGAATCTGCAAATGGGAGAAAACAAGTAAAATCCCAACTTCATTACTAATAATACATGAGACAGATACCGTAAACCATAATAATGGTTTAAATTATGAGATAAAACCTAGATAGAATGGTTTAAACTAAAAGCACTCAAATTAGGATTCATAGTGAACTTGGAACAGCATTAGGGATGTTAGTGAGGCGGGGCGGGGCGGGGCGATTCGAGTTTTTGCTTTTTTCCAATCCCTTCCCATGAATGAAAACCATTTCCCAAACCCATCCCAATTCCAACTTAAAACGAGACGGGACGGGGCAAGAATTATGCAGGACAGGTAGATTTTCCCATCGGGTTTGAGAAAATAATTAAAATATTTTTTAAACTTCAATAATTTTTATTTTTGAAATAAACCCTAACCATAATCTCAACAAATTTGATTTCAATCTTGGATTATAAGTATTTGTAGTTAAAATATATATTAATATTTATACACACTAACATGGTGAAAAGAATAGAAAAAAATAGAAAGGATAAAAACTTAAAACACTAAATATTGTGAATAAACAGAAAAGATTTTAGTATAATTATATATACATAGATATTCGAGGCGGGTCGGGGCGGGGCGGGGGGGCGGGGCTTAGAGGCCATATCCCATTCCCGTCCCAAACCCTATAGGGTTTTTAAATTTTTTCCCAAACTCTATTGAGTTTTCAAATCTATTTCCTAAACCCTTCCCAATAGAGGCGAGGTGGGGCGGGGCAGGTTACCCTTTTAACCCGTTCCATTGACATCCCTAAACAGCATACACAAAGGAGGAAGCTTAGGCAAAAATGTGCCTGGATTTTAATGTGTTGAAAAGTAAAAAATGCAGCATAATTGAGGTAAGATGAAAGTGCCATGCAGTACATTGACAAATTATTACAAATTGAAGGTGAAGTATCAACAATTGGGTGTCCTGCAAATTGACTCAATCCAGTTGATCAACTGAAGATCACAATGCTGATAAGGAAAAAGATTTAAAGAAATTAAGATACCAAATAAATTTCAGATATAGCTGGTGTACAAAAGTTCGTATAAGTCAAAATGACAATCATCCATGATCCACTTGTCAGTTTGAAAACTAAATGCCTTGTGCAGATAAGGCTTTGAGACACCAAGTAATTTACTACATCACACATTTTAAATGAATAGAAGGATTTTTAGATGGAATCATCTGGCTTACAGAAAGCATTGAAGCTAATGGTAGTGGTTCAAATTTTGGAAAAAAAAAAAAAATTCCTCAAAGAAAATGGGAAAATACATAACTTCACTAGAATTAGGATGCCACCTAAAGCCCCAACATGTATGGGGTGCGCGATCCGTGATTTTTATTTTGATAGATCTCCAATAAAGATGGAAATGGGATTAATGATTAGTCCTTGCTAATGGCAAGTAGGAAAAGTCCATCTGTCTATGTAGTCCTAACATTTTGGTTTTAAAAGCATGTTTGGTAGAAAACATTAATAAAGTTCTGTTTAACCTCTGTTTGACTCTTAAAAAATCAACCAAAAGGAAAGAAAAATAATTAAAATTGCTAAAAAAGGAATCCATGTCTAAACAACATTTACCTTTATTTTTCTGTCATATTTGCAAAGTTCAAACTAAGCCTAAGAGCAATACATTGGAAATTGAAAATGGAAAATAAGAGTTTCCAATAACCATGCTTCTATTTCATCATGTTCTCTTACCCCATCTAGTGTAAATTTTTCTTTTACATTAATAACTTTATCGAGGAAAAAGAAAACAGCCTATCATGCACAATGCTAAAATTATTGAAAATCCTAAGAGAGCTGAGCAACTTGCCTGACCTACACAATATCTATAGCTCACAATTACAACTCTGCTAACCCTTGCAGGAAATCCAAAAACACATGACACCTGAGGCCAAGACAAATTCAGCTTGGAAATTAAGTGCTCTTCTTGCAACATTTTAAATTAAAAAACTCAAGACTACCAAAAATAAATCTGCTATTTTGCAAAAAATGTACAAAATGAGACCTGAGGCCAGTATATCAACTATCAAGAGAATAAGATGCCTTAAAGGTATGGGATAGAGATGGAATACTATTAACAAGCTGGAGAAACCAAGGCATCTTGATTCAAATGAAAATGTGTTGAAATCTTAGAACGACATTATTTCAAACAATTATTAAGAAAAAACCCTAGACTTGTTTAAAATTTTTAAGAAAACCAAAACTTATTCAAATGCTATGTAGTACATAATTAACTGACTCAACTTCCTCGGGCATTCTTCCCTCCCTCTTTCATCTAGGGGGAATAAACTCAACTTTTATGGTTTTGTGAATGATTAAACCTCTTATTTGCTTCATTCAGAAACATTATAGTCTTGCAGAAATTAATGATAAACTGTGAGCAAGTATATTGAACATTTTCTTTCTAATAATGGAAATTTTTTGTTAAATTTGCCACTTGTTTCATCCAACATCTAAAGTTTTTAAATTGGATTTGGAAATTGAATATTCTTCCTCGGATGAAAATTTTATGTTGTTTTCTTGTTAGGAAAGGTTTACCTACTGAAGATTTTATTACTAATCGGGCATTAATATTTCAAATGATTGTTCTTTAGGTGAAATCACCTCTGTTTCACTAGTGATCCAGCACAACGTAAATACATCAGATGGAATTGAAGAACCAGATTCGATCATCTAACACAAAACAACCAAAATCTAACAAAATCAAAAATAAATAAAGGAAAGAGTAATATATCTAGATAGAGAAATCAGCAAGTGATAGATCCAGATAAAACATAACAAAATAAATAAAAATAAAAATAAAAAGGGGACATGAGAACCTGAGAAAGAACGAGAATCAGCAAGCTTTCTCGATGCAGCAAGTGACGCGAATGGAGAAAAGAAATGAGAGCAAGTGTTTGCTCAATGATTTCTCGATGCAGCAGCAGTATCGGTGAGAGGCGTCCGGATTTTCTGCTGAGGTTAGAATCCTCCTTACATGCTGATTTTTTTGTGGATGAGAGCCACATCAGGCTTGGGCAACATCCAACGGTTGAGCATTAAAAAGCAGGAATTCTGTGTGCAATTCCTTAACCCGTTAAGGGCGTTCAAAAAAATTTGGGTTAATTGTATAGTTGTACTCTCTATCGTGGAGTGTTTGTCAGTAAGATTTTTATACTTTTTTACTCAATTTCAAGCCCGTACATTTTAAAATTTTCCAATGAAGGATAAATTGGAATTAGCATTGAGTAAGTGAATGGAAATATGACGGAGGTGCATCCTAACTGACAAACAGAGTTTTTATTTTTTATTTATTTTTTTGGCCAAAAGATATACATCAATGGGAGTTATTGATTAGTTGATAATGGGGAGAGAGAGCAACAAATAGGACGAGAACTTCATTCATGAGGAATGGAACCCAGAACCTCGAGCCATAAAGGAAGAGACATGATCCACTGAGCCAATAGAAACAAAAAGAGGGTAAAAAAAAAAGATGAAGTGACGGAGAAACCCACCTTATGAACACAGAAAAGTTGAAACCCTTGAAACCCACATATCTTGAATGAGGTTCGTCCATACTCTCTTTTCTTTTTTCTTTTTTCTTTTTTCTTTTTTTAATGATTATATCAATCATAGTGATAGATTCTCATTGTTTGTTGGTGATTATCGTTTTGTTTTTTGTTCTCATCCTCCGTCACCTCTGTTAGTTTTTCCTTTGTTAGATTGGGTATGGAGAAGTTCAACAACACATTTTAGCTTCTCTCCTTCTTTTCTTTTTTATATAAAAGAACAAAAAACAAAAAAAAAAAAAAAAATCTCCAACGTAGTGAACCCCATTTTTGAAGCAGCGAACTATGGTTTCAACGTAGTAAACTCGAGGGTCCGCTTTGGATTGGGGGTATTGGTTGCATTGAAGGTTGTTTAGGTAATGAGCGGTATTTTTGTCCAACTCATTCCAAAAACCTTTTGCATGAAAGATCTTTTGAAAGAACTAGAGGAACTAAAATATTTTTTAGGAAAAATTATCCAAAAGTCCCTCAAATCATGGATGTATATCATGAAGGACATAAATATACAACTAAGTCCATCATATTTGGAAAAAAAATTAAGTCTAAAATACCCATATCTCACCTCTCTCTCAAACACCCATAGAAGACAGAATGGATAAGCTGCAAATGCAAAGAATGAAGAAAATGAATATTTTATTAATCATGAAGAAAGAAGAATAACACAAACTAAACTATCATTCGCCTCCTAATAGAGGAGTGATGATTTTATTGAAAAAGGGAAAATGAAAGTCCTATTCTACAATTCTATGGAAAGAAAGCATATAAATCCTACAAGCTATCATCTGATGGGAGTGAATCTTCCGCGACTGAGTCTTCAACTCGAGGCTCATACTCAAGGCTCCAATTGGTCAATGGATTGGTGGTATCTTCAATGAGGTGGATAGGATCGGGTTTGTGAACATGCTCTTCGATGCAGGCAATGTCTTTGAACATAGCCCCTATGGCAACTTCATTGATATGGTTGACCCAATCAAACTCTGTACGCTCTTCGGCTGTGATGGTAGTTGGAGAGAGAGGTAATAGTGTGTTGAAGAAGATTCCAAACCCAGAAACTCTTGCTTTCTGATCTTCAAGGTAAATGGGCTCGGGGAACCCACAATAAGGGAAATCATCATCTTCTTTGACAAAAGCCCCATTCAGAGTGGGTCGGTAAGGTTTCAGAGTGAGGTTAGGGACTCGTCCCTCTTCTTTGGCCAACTGTCTTTCTCTTCTTTTCTGTGCCATCTCTTTTCTGTCAATTTTAGTACTTTGATAACCCAATCCGAAAGGGTAGATTGCTGAGGGGTACTCGATAGAATCAGGCGTGCCTTGATGACGACGACCTAAGCCCATTCCTGGAAAGAAGCCCATGTTCTTCATAATCTGACCTACTTGCATATTCCCATACGGACTGCAGTCTAGCACCATATTTTCTTTACATCCAGATTCAACCTCTACATACTGTATGTATTCAAAGCCTGTCAATGGTACTTCTTCAATCTCCGGCTTGATCTCACAGATAGGTACACTAGTAGAAGTGATCTCGGAATCTCCCTTCAATGTCACCATTGAGCCTTTGTAGGGGAACTTAACTTTTGATGTAGGGAAGAAGGCACAGCCCCAATTGGATGGATCCACGGTCTACCAAGTAAAATGTTGAAACAAGCAGGCACATCTATTACTTGGAAATCGACTTGGAACTCTACAGGCCCAATAACTAGAGATAAAGTGACCATGCCAACTACTTCTCTTCGAGTGTTATCATATTTTCTCACAGTCTGCCCTGACGGCTTGAATTCTGATGGTTCGATGCCTAAGGAAGTGGCAGTGCTAAGAGGACACACATTCAAGGCTGACCCATTATCTATCAACACTGTAGGAATTCTCTTGCCCATAGTATCCATCGTGACATACAAAACTTACAAATGATGAGGTCCTTTTTTCGGAAGGTTTGACTTTGTGAAGGATATTGACTGCCCATGCTGAACTGGACTGACCAGACTGACTAAACCCTCGGGTGAAGTATCGATGAGAATCTGGACTTGGTTGAGTAGCCTGAGTACTGTCTGCCCGTGCTTTTGAGAAGCCATTAAAAGTCCCCAGATGGTGATATTGGCTTGAGTACGCTTAAGCTGTTTCAGTATCTCTTCCTCTTCCTCTTGAACTTCAATGCGTTGGGATTTTTCTAACTCTCCCAAAGGATTGTCGGATTCCAAGCTGGCGGGCTTAAAATGACGACCTCCTCTAGTGACATGGTTAACATCTTCCTCGTCACTGGCCCAAATATCTGCTATCTCCTCGGGTGTGCTATCAAATCTTCCCACTCTATAATATCAATCTCATTTTCTGACCCATCATCTACGGTAGACTCGGCAGAAGTCAAACTTGATCTGAAATATTGGGTGACTCATGGTTGCCTTGGATAGACAGTTCGGTAATGGGCTTCCCCATTCATATTGGTGATCTTGGTTGTGAAATACTTCTTAAGGATACTCTGGCTAGCTTTCTCAAAATGGATGAGGTTTGGATCTTTGGGTTCAACCTGAGCCACAGGAACATCTTCTTTAAGTGTGTCAGGGTTATTACCCCAACCAGAAGGAACAATGGGTTTTTCAGAGGTGTGCTTTTCAAAGATGGACTTCTCCATCTTAGGGTAAAGGATATAGAAATCGAACTTTCCACTAGGTTCTCCCAATAGGCTTATTTCGGGATCTCCTGCCTCATATCTTTTTCGCAACTCCCATTGGCTAGTCCCAGTTTTGGAGAAGGCTTTCTTGGTTCCAGTCTTAGGTCTAATGGGTTCAATCTTTGTCATCTTAGCTTCACAAGAATCTTCAGGGCAGAGAACATAGAAACTAAACCTCTCATTTCTTCTTGTCAACAAATCAACACAAGAATCCCTAGCTTCAAATCTTTCTTTGAGAGCCCACTGACTAGTACTATTCTTTGACGATTGACCCACTTTGCGAGGCTTGGGAAGCCCATTTGAACTAAAACCCGGGAATGTATTTTTCTCAAACTGTCTCTATGAACGATAAAGCCCCCTTGAGCTAGTGAAGGGTTGAGAGATTTCAATCAAACCTTGATCAATGAACCCTTGTATTATATTCCGCAATGTATCACAGGATTCCGTGTCGTGGCTACAAGTGGCATAGTATAGGCAGTAAAGTTTTTTGTATCTTGGCTTGTATGGGGTAATGAGCCCACGGGCTTGACAATGATGAAACATTTCAGTTATGGAAGTAGGGAATGAAGGGTGAGGGCGGATAGGCTCACAGTGGACATAAGGGTCGACATAGATAACATTGATATTTGCGGGTGGTGGGACTGCATGGGTAGGAAGTGGATTTTGGGTGACATTGAGAAGGTGGGGAAATGGTTTTGATATCTATGAGGTCTTGGATTTCATGACGGAGACTGAAGCAACGGTTGGTAGTATGGCCTTTGGATTGATGGAAATGGCAGTACTCATTTTCATTGAAGTTCTTGGGTAATGGGTTGGGTGTAGGTCTGGGTTCAAGAGGTTGGAGTAGGTCTCGAACTTTTAACTTCTCGAAGACCTTTTCCAATGGCATATATAGTTCAGTGAATTTTCTGGATGGATTATTTCCTAAGGAAAAGGGTTGGGTAAATGGAGCAGGCTGCGATATGGTATTGACTTCGGTAGCCTTCCCATTGATGACAGGTCGGCGGTTCTTGTAGGGTTCATCGATTCGGAGAGCTCCATCGGCTAAAGCGTCCTCCACTTGGGTACCAGCAGCAACCAAAGCTCGGAAATTTGAAAGATATTGGAAAAATATGTGCTTATGATACACTGGGAGCAAGTTCTTCACTATCATGCGGATTTGTTCTTCTTCCTCAAGGCGGTTGGCCATTTTAGAAACCTTGGCTCTCCAGCGGGTGAGGAAGGCAGAGAAAGTTTCCCTTGATTCTTGTTTAGTAGTCTCCAAATCCCTCCTAGTGACATCAACTTCTGTGTTATACCGGTAATGATTGCTGAACTCAGTGCATACATCCTCTCATGTCTTCATTCTAGACTCATCCAGTGACAAAAACCATTTCAGAGTGGATCCAGCCAGTGTCTCATGGAACATTTGGGCTAGCAGGTCATCGTCAACCCCTCGTGGGTGCCCGGCTCTCACGTATATTTTCATATGGGTCTTAGGACAACCCATTTCATCAAACTTCTCTAACTCGGGCATTCTGAAATGAGTGGGCATACGGGCTTTAGGGAACAGAGATAACGATGACATGTCCACCAGATCATTAGACTTCCTAATACCTTTCAAGGCTTTTTCCAGGGCTTCCACCTTACTACTCAACAATATGGGCTCAGTGGAAAAGAAAGCAGGGGTCTTGGGTTTGGACTCTTTTTCCAGATCAACAGGCTGAACAAATTCTGTACCAGGCCAAATGGGATCAACAACTATCTTCGGTCTAAGGAAACATTCCTCTTCATCAACATTCTCAAACAAGGAATTAGTACGGGCTCGCACCTTATCCTCCTCTTCTTTCTGGTGAACTAACTCTTGGACCACTTTTAAGAGTGCTTCAATCTTCTCATCAGTTGTCTTTCCACTAGTTCCAATAGTGGTAGCGGTATGATCTTCGTTACTAGACATCTTCGAATCAACAGGTAAACCCTTAAACAATAGTGGTAGCGGTATGATCTTCGTTACTAGACATCTTCGAATCAACAGGTAAACCCTTAAACAACCGACCACTAGAATCACGACGCCAAGCCAGAATGCTGGGAAAAGAAAAAGGTTTGAATCAACTAAGAGCTTCCAATGTGAAAAGGGATGAATAAGGACAATCTCACATGCTCACAAAAGTATAGGCCTAAAGCTTACATATCAACCTTTCATTCTCTCACATTCTATCTTATGAAAATGGGCCTAAAGCCTGAGTAAGAATCTCGGCTCACCGCTCACATCTCAATCTTATCACAGGCTTATATCTTCTATCTAATTGACATGGGCCTAAAACCCCCATCTCAAACTCAAAACGGATCTAAACCTTCTATCCAAAGGACATGGGCCTAAAGCCCACATCTCATATCTTCTCATAAGGCCTAAAGACATACATCGCTATTCGAACATTATAACACTACCACGGGCCTAAGTCCAAGGATATGTAGGGTACTAGGCCCTTATCAAATACCTTAACTCTTTGGAGACACTTCCCTTAAGAGTTTAGGGCATTTCATAAGGTCTAGACCTACAATCCTTGGTCCTAGTGGTTCTACACACTTCACAATCAAGGCTCAGACAAAACTGAGGGGAAAATCCGGCAGCATAACATTACAATAATGTGCTAAAAAGTGACGTTTGGTATGTGTCCTACAGAGACAGTCTATATGGACTAATGCAAAGGGTAGGCTGAGTGTCCCTTACTCGCTCGGTCCAATCGATATACCTAACCACATGTGACATCAGGAATGCCGCGTGGGTCCAACAGTACGTGATTGGTCCGTTTGATATACCCGAGGGTACTTGGCAAGAAGGGTGATGGCTTTCGCATACATGGAACCTGAGAGTCAAAGAAACCGGGCCTAGGGCTAGGCTCATCGTTGGCTATAGCATACAACGTCCTAATCATGCAGAGTCAATGCGCACCCAATGCAGGAATTGAAGTCACACAGTCATACAAATGCAAGTGATTGATTTTATTAATTAAGAAATTGAAAAGCCCAAAAATAATTAATTGGAGTTTAGCCCTCGACATCCCCAGCGGAGTCGCCAATCTGTGAACCACCAACCTGATCGGGAGGCCGCTCTTTCACTTTTGGGGGTGTTTCCTTGAGTGGATTGTGGATGATGTTTATCCGTCTCGATTTATCCTTCTCTATTATCCTTCTCTATTATCCACATTTATCCTTCTCTATTATCCACTCAAGATTGGGTTTTTGAAAAAGGATGAGAGTCAAAAACTGGGAGTCGCCACCTTATTTTTAGGGAACAAGGAAACCACAAAAAGAGTTTTATTTTTAATAAAACATTGACTCCATATTTTGGAAAAGCATGGTCTTTTGAATCAAAGTAGGATTCGGGGGCTAGGTTACGAAGTGGGAAGGTTCCAAGGAACTCCTTGTAGGCACCCACCTCGCCCTAATTAAAAGTCTCCTAATTATTATTGGGCTTTTATCAAAATCTTATCAAAACAATGCTATTTATCTAATCAACCACAAAATATGGATAATAATATATAGTACAAAAGTATACACAATCATAAGGATCTTAGGAGACTAGAGTCAACCTAAGATTGGACTTGCGCCCTATTGACTGCCTACGTACCTTACCAATTTCTTGATAAAGATCAAAGTCCACGAGTTCGATTACAAAGGACTCCTATTGTAATAAACCACATAATTGTAGAGATTCTATCTTATCTTGGACTCTAGTTTCGAGAGTTTAAGTTTGATCAAAACACTTGTTATGAGAGATGAAATTTCATTCCATTTTGAATTCTTTCAAAATCATTTTTTTAGACTTGTTCTCGAAGTAGATTCTTAGGCAAAATAGAACTCTATTCTTATTGTAATTCTTACAACAAAGAAGAGTCCTAAGTGGGGTCAAGTGACCCCCCTAATCCTAAGGTTTCTAGCTAATCCTAGGTTAGTATCAATACCTAAAACACTAATACATGCATGCTGGAAAATTCTGGAAAATAGGTAAAAAATGCAACCAAATATGTGAACAATGCATGAAAATGTCCTAAATGCAATCTAGGTTAGCTATGGGAACCTAGGCATGTTTCTAAATTAATTTAAGCCTAAAAAATGAGTTTTAATGCACTTTTAGGTCACTTTAAATCCATGGACAGATTTATATGCAACCAAAGAGTGGTTTAAAACCCATAAAATAAAAGAATAAAAAAAGTGTAAATGACCTAATATGCAACCTAGTATGATGTGCTAATTTATCCCATACAACATGCTTGAAAACAACATTTTATTCATAGGAAATAAACACAAGGGTAGAGTCTTACCTTTTGCATGCTCACTCGAACACATTTGATATTTTTAAGCACACTTTAAGAGAAAAAATAAACTAACCAACCTAATATGAACAATACAAATTCATCCTAAAAATACTAGCATGTGATTATAAACTAACCTAACATGATTACTAACCTAAAAGACTTAAACATGCATGAACCTAATCCTAAATATCCAATCCTAATATGGCATGACTAAAGAAGAATGGAAGAAGAGGAATATGAATACATATTATAAAAATAATTCCTAAAGAAACAATAAACTAGCCTATCATGCATACTAAAGAAATATAGAACTTAAACTATGCATGCTAATAATGAACAATATCCTATGCATGCATACTAACAATGAACTAAATCCTATGCATACTTAAAGAATTAAAAACCTAACCTAGCATGATTAAAGAAGAAGAAGAAGAAGAAAAAGAAGAAGAAGAAGAAGAAGAAGAATAGAAAAGAAAACTTTAAACTACATAACCTACTAACCTCTTTGCTTCCTTCCCTCTTGCTCCAAGCCTTCTCCTTAAGCTCCAAGGAATCCAAGGACCTCAAGGACTTTAAAAATTAAGATAGAGTGCTATGGGGGAAGCTTGTGCAATTGCTCAAACCTCTACTCTCCAAGCTAGCTCTCTAAAGCTTATTCTGTGTGTTAAAACTGATTTCAGAGCCCTCTATTTATAGGGAGGCCTGAGTTTGATCAATGGCTAAGTTTAAATATCTTAGGAATGATCCAAGGGATCTAAACCAGCCTTCCAAGGTGTTTGAACTCATCTCAAAGTCTACATGACCGAACTGGACACATGGCAAGGCCTAGAAGAGTCCTGGCAGGAAAAAAATACTGAAAAATTAGCAAAATTGGATAAAGTGGTCATTGACCATCCACTCTAGGATGGTTGGCCATCCCTCATGGACGGTTGGCCATCCCTAAGTGGACGGTCATCGATCCTCCATCCCTAAATTTGCCCTATGTGGGCCTATCTCAACCCGTTTTGACACGGTTTCGGTTTTTTTGGCTTTTCGGGCCCGTTTTAAGTCCAAATTTGACGATTCAAGGGTCGAAATGATCGTGATTCGATTCTCTATGTTTTAAGAAGTGTTTGAAGTGAAAATGCATTGACCAAGGTCAACGTTTTAGGGAAAAGTCGACTGATTAGCTGTTTAGGGCCTGCCGGGCCCAAATTAGGGTTTTGAAATTTGCTAACCGAGTTCTTTCGAAATCATTTCTTCTTTTCGAAACAAGTTTTAAAATATTTTAGGAAAGTGTTTTGAAGCCTTTGAAGGCTTTGGTTTGATAAAAATATCGAATCTCGGTCGCTTCCGGTCGAAACCCTAATCTGGGCTTAAAAGGGCCTTTTGAGCCTTAAGAGGCAATCATGAGCGAGAAGGCTCTACAGACCTTGCCATTGATCAAGTTAGCTACCAAATACACTTTAAATATCTATGCCAAAGCCTCGAGACCATTCGAGACAAGATCGACAGTTATTCAGGGCTTTTGTGATTCAAAGTACAGTACTGCCCTTCAAGTCACAAAAGGCCTTATTTTCTATCAAGTCTGGCTCAGAATGCCATGGAATTTTGCAGGGATGTTCCTAGACTCTCTAAAAACTAAATGCAAAAAGAACCGACTCAATCTGACCAAAAAACCTACATGCAATAATGACCTCTATCTAACTACCCACAAGGGTAAAAAATGGATGTCTACAGTCACCTCATTATCAGGAATGGAGATTTATTCTTTGATTGACTTTAATGCAATAAATTGATTTCTTTCGATTGCCTTAAAGTCAATTCAAATGCTTGGAGTGAACCACATAGTTCATCCACTCTAAGCAAGTCAACATCCTTGCTTTCCTCTATTGTAGTGATTTTGGGTTGAAATCTGTCAAGTAAAGACCTTAAGATTTTGTTGACAACCACTTTGTCAGCTATTTTCTCACCAAGATTAAAAGAGGTATTAACAATGTCATTCAACTTAGCATAGAATTCAGAAAAAGTTTCATTATCTTCCATCATAAGTCTCTCAAAGTTAGAAGTCAAAATTTGGACACGAGATTTTCTAACTTGACGAGTACCCTCATGATTAACTTGCAAGACATCTCAAACTTCTTTCGAAGTGGAGCAAGTCATTATCCTACTGTATTCTGACCCAGATACACCATTAAAAATGGCGTAAAGACCTTTGTTATTCCAACTACTCCTCTCTAGGCCAGTCCTATCTCATTCCGTAGGAGGTTTGGGAATAGTGACACCATCTTTGGTCACAGTAGGGGGACTCCAACCATTTTCTACAGTTAACCAAACTTTATCATCAATAGACTTCAAGAAAATCATCATTTTTGACTTCTAAGAGGCAAAATTCAATCCTTCAAACAATGAGGGTCTAGTGTTAGAACCACATTCTTTCAAGAAATCCATCTCCTCGAAACAGGAACACACTCAGGTGATTAAACCTTACAAGCGAACCGTGCTCTAATACCAATTAAAATTTTAAGGATGTTATTTCTTGGTAGAAAAATATGAATTTATTACCTAGCCATTAATTAGTGTTCAGTTGACAATAATATGCAAGATTAAACAACCACAATGAACACAGGAATTTACAAGGAGAACCCTAATGGGTAAAAAACCTCGGGAGCACCATAAATCACTATGAATGAACAAACTAAGTACAAGTAAGGTGATACTACCCAACAATGATGCTTGAGTCCACAAGACCAATAGAATCATTTCTTGAACGATCGTCCAACGAGTCAACGTTGCCTTCACAGCATTTCCATCGATTGAATCCACAATCCTAGCTCTACACACCAATATCCATGGTGTCAATGGAAATCCACCGTTCAACGGGACTCCACCATTCACTAAACTAGGTAGTTGAAGTTGAGATAGCTAAGCTGTAAGGAACTATGCATCATATCATGATAGGAAGTCTAAGAGACTAAGTATGCATAGTTAAACCAAAGTGAAGCCTAATGATTTGAGAAAGCAATATTCTCTTGGGAGCTTGTCAAAGGGACTTCACTAATCATAACACTAAGGAAAGGGCTTTATATAGAGGCAGAGCAAAACCCTAGGGTTTCTAACAGTCAAAGGAGTAGAAACCACGAATTACACTTAAATTAGGTTAGAAAATCCGAGTTGGATCGATCCTACAAATTAGCTTGGATCGATCCAACCTTCTCTGCCACTTGGATCAATCCGGGCTCGAAAGCTGGATCGATCCAATATTGTAGTTCACAAATAGGATAGATCCTGCTTAAAACTTTGGATCGATCCAAAATGTGCAATAGGCCAAAATTAATTAATTTTCAAGAGAAAATGACCTATGAGCAATAAAGGATCATTCATAGGTGTTTGGGGCAATATAAATCACCTATGGTCAATTGAATAACCTAGGTTCTAAGTTAAACTTACCTTCCTAGGACATAAACCAACACACGAAGCAATACGTGATTTTAACGAATTGAAGCACTTTTCTTAAGCTTGATGCAGTAGCTTGAGCTTTTAGGGATTACTGGCATGAGACCAATCACATATACAGGCTTTTGACATCCGAATTAGCCAACATATACAAATGATATACTTAACAATTTCAAACGGCCATTTGGGACTTAGATAATTATAAATAGAGCTTTTTTTCTCATTTATTGACATCAATCCAATACATTCAAGAGCATTCATTGTAAGCATTTATCATTCAAAGCTTTATCTTACAAATCCTTGAGCTATCTTTGTTAATCATTTGAGAGGCTATTACTTTGAGCTTGTACTTGTGCAAATGAGCTTGTTGAAACATTTATTGTATCAAACTCTTGTTATATATCTTGTGAGCTAAGGGTTGAGATATAACCCTTGTGAAGCTTAGAGTTTGGTGGTCAAATTCAAGCTTGTATTGAAGAGTTGTTGTCTCTTGGTACTTATCTTCTGCCGTGAAAGAAGATTGAGTGGTGTTTATCTTCCGCCTGTGGACCAGCCTCGTGGACGGGGCTTTGGGGTGGTGAATGAAAAGACAGTCTACTAACCAGAGTTGGATCCGGGGGCTAGGTTACGACGTGGGAAGGTTCCAAGCTTTCGCTTGTAGGCACCCACCTCGCCCTAATTAAAGGACTTCTAATTTATTTGGGCTATTTAAATTTCTCAATGCAAACAATCCTAAATAATCTAATCAACCAACAAAATAGCGATATAAATGCATTAATCTATATTAGTTATATTAATAATAAAAAAAATACAAACAAACCCTAAGAACCTAGAATACCCTACGGGCATCCTAGGGCGGACTTGAGCCCTATTAGCGCCTACGTAACTTACTAGTATCACCCAGCAAGTATCAAAGTCCACGTAGTTCGACTACCCTAGGACTCTCCTATTGTAATCGATCACATCATCAAAGGTATTTCAACCTAATTCAAGACTCTAACTTCGAGAGTTTTTTATTCTTTCAAAATCATTTATTTGAAATCATTTCAAATTAAAAGACATTCATAAAATCCAAATATTCCAAATAATTCTTATCTTTAGAATTCAATTCCAATTAAAAAAATCTTTTTCAAAGATTTTCAAGAAAACAAATCATATGGGAGGAATTTCATTCCAAGGTAAAAAATCTTTAAAACATTTCAAATCTTTTGAAAATCAATTAATAATCAAATATCTCATAAAATCATATTTATTTCATAAATATTGCATCAAAAATCTTTTAGGAAATCTCTCGAAGATCGACTCTTAAATCAAATAAAATACACAATTCAAATCATGATCTTTACAACAAAGGAAATTCCTAGGGAAGGTCAAGTGACCTTCCTAGCCTAGGGTCTCTAACTAGCCCTAAAGTTAATCTAAAATCCCTAACATACTAATGCAAATGCATGCTGTAATTTAACTAAATTAATCAAACATTCACAAAATCAATTCTAATCATGCATGAAAATGTTCCTAAATGCATACTAATCAAACTATGTGATCCTAAACATATTTCTAAGTTAGATTTAGCCCTAAAATAATTTTTAAAAGTGATTTAAGGGCATATACAAATCCGGACAGATTTGAATGTGAACCTTTAACCACTCTAAAAATCATGAAAACAAAGAAAAAAAATGTGAAAGATGACCTATCATGCTTTCTACATGAATATACTATAAAAAAACTATAAAAATCATACAAAAATATGGCTTAAAAATGTTAATTAAACCACTTCAAAGCATATATTCAAATCTGGACAGATTTGAATACATGTTCCAAATGGCTTAAAAAACATTGTTAATCCATAAAAAATGACAAACAAACACCCTAGCATACAATCTAACATGCTATACTAAATTACCATGCAAAATGTATAAGAAAACTAACAACGAATATGCTTTAAACAACCATTTTAAACACAAGGGGAGGATCTTACCTTCGCACGCTCCCTCGTACACAATTTTTATGCTCAAACAATCAAATCGATATCAAGTGTTCAAACAATCATAAAAAAACATAAAAAAAATGACTCAAGACTCTTCACACGTCAAAATACACATTAACATACTCATATTACCATTAAAATCACCAATCAATTATCATGAGATTCAAATAACAACATGAATTTATTAACCTTTACTCTAAACATGCTCGCATACATGAAATAATAACAACGGACTCATCCTAAACATAAAATCATAACAAAAACTAACCCTAGCATGCTTACACACATAAAATCACAAGAAACTAACCCTAACATGCATGCATACATAAAATCACGATAAAACTCACTAATCCTAAACATACATACT